>PVLC010003889.1:0-91242 GCA_004027655.1 Graphiurus murinus | reverse complement strand
CAGGATTAATTTTCTTCATTCAACAAACATGTAGTGACACATCCTTTGGGGAAGCACTCTGCATCCAGCTGTGGCAGCATCAGACAGCAGCAGGCATAATATAGCAACTTTGGCTGGAATTGCTTGTATACAGCCTAGTTAACAATCTTATCTTGGTCAGGTACCTAGACTAGGCCAGAGGCAAGGAGCCTTAGCCCTTTTGGCTGCACTTCTAAAATTTCCCAAGTTTGTGTATTGCATGTTGTCAAATTTTCTTCCTCCCTGCAGCTGATATTTCTTTATGTTTGTGGGGGGGGGAGGGGGGATCTGGAGATTGAACCCAGGGGCATTCTATCTCTGAGCTACACCCCCGGCCAATTTTATTTTAATTTATTTTGAAACAGTCTCATTAAATTGTTGAGGCTGGCCTTGAACCTGCCATCCTCCTGTCTCAACCTTCCAAGTACTGAGATTACAGGTGTGTACCACCTGTGCACCAGATGCTCTGCTCTGCATGCAGATAGCAGCCTCTTCTGGTTGGCTGGACTAAGAATGCTGCGGTCTCTTAAGTAGAAAAGGGGCAGGGAGAGGGTGTTCACATCTTGGAGCTCTGCCTCTGACCTCCCAGACTCCAACTGCTGCTGTCCAGAAGGTAAGTGCTAAGTGGATCTGGGGAGGTCAAGGCAATGAGTCCTGATTTCAGTGCACAGTAGGGGCCTTTGCAACCACTGTGGGTCCTTTCAGAAAGAGAGAGCCAGCTAATGCAGCAGTTAGAGACCATAAAAGTGCAAATCTGAGACACATGTTGGTGGGTTTCATTCCTGATGAGGGGGAAGAACGAAAAGGCAAAGCAAAATCATCAACTTTGTCATCATCATCATCTCAGGGATAACTAACCTTGACTGCATACTTGCCATTGGGACTGCATGTGTTCATTATGACTATCCCCACTGGTTCCTGAAGAAACTGAGGCTTAGAGAAAATAAGTAAGTAACTGTAAGTCACACAGCGAGTAAGTGGCAGAAACAGACCTCACACCTAGGTCATCTCTGCACTGCCTATACTGACAACCACACAACCAATGGCTCATATTTCTAAACTTCTGAGCCAAGCTTGGTGTGAATCAATTGCATTCTTTTATTTTCCCCACTAAATCTCTATCAAGGAAGTGCTGTTGCCACCCCTTTATAGAGGAGGAAATGGAAACAAGTCATGTCACACAAGTGGGTGACAAGGCAGTGTTCTCCCTCTCACCACATGCTCAGGGGAATGCTAAATCAGAAACCAGGAAACCTGGCTCTCAGCCTTCCTTCACTCTCACTGACCACATGCCCTTGGATAAGGGAGCAGTTGTGGCAAGTCCCTGACTCCCCATCTGTGAAATGGGGAACAGTACTGCTTGCTGGAGTTTGAGTAAGGCTGCAATGCAAGGGTGGAGCTGACACTCCGGAGGTTGGTTATTGCTGTGACAATAATAACCATCTGTGGATACTGTTAGATGCAGCAGAGTCTCAGACCCAAATCTGGTGCTGGTGGGATCATTTTATTCATTTTTTTTTGTTATTTTTGTTTTGTTTTTGGTTCATTCCATTCTTAATACAAGAGTGATATCAACAGAATTACTACAAATCAGTAACAAAATTGCCACATGTTGAATGTGCACCTACTAGTGTCTGCATTCAATTACATCAGCACTTGAGACTTGGACCAAAGAAAACTACCACCAACACTCTTTAAGGGCAATGGCCTTTGTCACTATTATATTCCCCAATGCCTGGTCCACAATCTGTTGCACGGTAGGACTATAAACATTTCTCAGTGCTAGAGAATAGTTGACAAAGCACTACCTACTATGCACTGCTATGAACCAGGTACTGTTATCTCAATTTATCTCCCTAGTCTATAAAACTGATTATATTCATTACTATTATACAAATTAATAATAAAAAACCCCTGAAGCTCAGAGGGGAGAAAGAGGTTGGCTAGCGGTGGAGCCAGAACTGAAACTCAGGCATGTAGTTGTACCCAACACTGCCACTGAGCACAACACAAACCCTCCCAACTCTTGGCAGCTATGTCACTTCCATAAGACCAAATGTGCCCTTGCAGAAGCCTGGGGCTTCATGATTAACTTAGAAATAAGTGATCATATTTATCTGGTTCACCCTTTTCCCTATAGCCTAGCATCCTTTTACAATTACAGTTACTTAACAGCAACAAATGTCAAGTGGCTGAATAAGTGTGTATTGATAGGTGTGGTCTATACTCTCAAACCAGTTAGGATAAATAATAAGACCATGGTATAAAAAGATAAACAGAAACAATAAATACCTCAAATACCAGGTTCTAGTGCCAGGATAAAAGTGATAAGAGATAATAGAGGGTGGAGGAGAGACAGTGGGGCCCCAGGTGGTCACAGAGCTGTGTGGGAGCTGAATTCTAAAGTAAGTTACTATCTAAATAAGCAGAGATAGTGTGAAGCAGGATTCATAGTATATTAAATTGTGATCATTTTGTTGTAAGACACCCCATTCTTATACAAATGCATGTTTCCATTAGCAAATGCTACCCTCAAAAATTTTTTAAAAAAGCACACTGTATCCATTTCAAGGGAAAAATAATATTCACTTCTTAATTATTAGGTATAGACCAAGAGAATACTATGTCCTGAGAATGAACACAGCACTATGACCTGTGCAAAGGAAAGACAAAATCTTATCCACAGGAGGGACTGGATAAATACTGGCTGGGGTAGGATGGCAAGGTGTGTGTGCCAAGAATGAAGCTTTCCATAGGCTTCCTTAGATGAGGCCTATGAGGAAGCTGCTTTTACCGCTACAAAAAACAGGTAAATTCCTTCCAAGTTAATGTTAAAGATCTGGATCCCCCTGGGCAAAGAGTTCATTAGTCTTCTAAAGCAGCCTCATCCCCTTGATGGACTTGCCCTCTACCCAGGTCTGGCCCTGGAGAAAACCTTGCTCTGCAACTTCCTGAGGACATACTCCCCCACCTGCTGAGGGAAGATGCACATCTTCCATGCTTTGGGGGCCCAGGGAGAATCAAACAGGATGTTTGTAGATGCCTAGCATAGTACTGGGCATATAGCAAGCATGCAGTATGCATTAACAATTATGGCTTGTTCAGTCAGACGTTCAAACATTTATTAAATACTTGCTCCAGGATAAAGACTCGAATAATACAACATTCTTCCCTCCAAGGATCCTGCAATGTCTTAGTAAAATAAACAAGTATGAAATGAGCAAGGAGTATAGGAGATCAAAGTTCCACCCAGCTCTGCCTTGAGGAGTCAGGGGCTAACGGTGTTTGCAAAACCATCACTGAGAAAGGCTTAAAAGAGGTGAATTGGGACTGTCTTTCAGCATACACAGGAAACCACAATGGAAAGGCCAAGGAGAAAGGCACTCCAAGGGGAGAGGAAGGTGTTGGCAAAGGATCCTGGAGAGAGTGGCCTGGAGCGGAAGGCACAGGGAGCCTGCTGCCAAGCAGAGGGTGACATGGTGGAGGTGGAGGTTAAGACAGGCATCAGGTAGGACTTTGACTGCAGAGGAGGGAGGGAGGTTCAGAGCCAGAATTCTGAAGGACTTTTGGGGAAGCAGGGAGTGGCAAACTCACAACTGACACCAGGAACAGAGACAGACAGGGAGGCCCCAGGGGAAGCCACAGAACCCAGATAAACCAACAAAGAAAACAAAACTCAGTTGGCTGAAGCATTGCCTTTGGTAATAGAAGTGCTTTTCAAACCATAATGAAGAAATGAATATGCTTCCAGTGACTACAAAATAGCACTTTGCTCCCATCTAAATTGCTTCCCATTATAGTGGCTGTGAGTGGTGAATGAGCACCCTCTCCTGAAGCCAGGTCCCGACTGAGCCCCTGGGTGGAGTGGAGAAAGAGGCAGAGGTTGAGAATGGGCTAGAGTCTGAAGACAGGCCCCACTTTCCCCCCACCTCCCCCAGGGACACTGGACAAGACCCTTCACAACCAGGGCCTCGGTTTTCTATGTATAAAAGATAGACTGTGGTTTCTTTTATTGGGAATGTTCTATGTTCTAAAGATGAGATCCTTGCAGGAATGGTCTGTGATACACCTCTGTACTGCTCTGAGGATGTCATTTAGACACATAATGTCAGCAAATTACACTGTGGCTTGGAACCAAAAACTGCTTTGCAAAGGCAGCTACTGTTATCGAAGGAAGTACTAAGTGTACTTCTTATATTAGTAATAACAGACTGATTACATTTTTGATCATGTACTATGCAAAGTATTTAAAATACCTGACTCCATTCTCACACAATCTTTTGAGGTAAGGACTATAGCATTCTTCTTTTACTAATGAGAAGATTACAGCCCACAGAGGTGAAGTCCAACGCCCAGCCTGTAGGGCTCCAACTCCACTCTTGGCCCCTGTGCTGCACTACCTCACTAGCAAATCCCACTGCCAGAAGTAGGAGGAACCCTGCTACCAGTCACCCTTTCCATACCTAGGCAAACATGGCAAATCAATCACAGAATTCTTCCCCGCTGTGGCTGCTGACCCATTCCTAAGCAAAATGCAAGATGAAACCTGATCCGTTGTCTTCATCTTCACCCTGGAAAGCTGAGTCCCATTAGAAGGATGTGATTTCTTTAAAGTAATGTAACTTGTCAGCAACAGAGCAGAAACTAGAATCTTCTCTCTTGACTTTGGATCCAGCTCTCCTATGAAAAGGACAGTGTCTTTTCTGACTGACTCATCTCCAAATCCAGCCCTGACACATGGCTCTTAAATATTACAAGTTGTCTAATTAATGGCCCAGAGCTCTCCTGCTTTGTTCTGATTGAAATGAACAATTTGTAAAGTTGAGAAATAACTTTTTTCTAAGCTAACAAATATTTGAACTGGGAATCTCAGAAAATGCATGGGGGGAAAAAGGGCAATAATTCCACTTATTTGATTTTTTTTTTAAGTTAGCAGGAAAAGCTGACAAGTTATATGTCTCAGGTACAATGAAAGGATAAGCCATTGGTCTCATTCCTGAGACACACAGTAGCAAGCTCCCAGAACCGGGGCCTCTAGGATCCAGATAGACTCTTCACCACTCTTAGAGAATACAAGGACAGGTGGTGCTAGACCCATCCAAGATGGGGTTCCTTCTCATTAGACCAACAATAGTAGGCAAGCAGCGAAGCCCAAATACCACCACCAAAAAGCAGGAAAACTAACCTGCCCCAGACACCTGGGCAGGAAGACAGGATGATCTGAAAGATCACTGTTGTGGCTCTCATATGTTCCCTAAAGTTCATGTGGTTGAAACACAATTCCCAAATGCATAGTTAATGGTATTTGGAGGTGGGTCTTTGGGAATTAATTAGTATTAGATGAGGGCATGAGGGTGGATCCCCAGGATAGCATTAGTAGCTTTACAAGAGGCCAAGAGAACTGAGCTAACATGCATGCTCTGCCTCATTTTGCAATGCCATCCACCCGGTGACAATGCAGCAAGATGGTCCTCAACAGCTGAGTGTGGTGGTACATGCCTGTAAGTCCAGTATTTGGGAGACTGAGACAGGAAGATTGCAAGTTCCAAGCCAGTCCCAACAACGTAGCAAGATTCTATTTCAAGATAAAATGGGGTGGGGGGGGGTCGGAGGTAGAATGCCCCTGGGCTCAATACACAGTAGAAAAAGAAAGGAAGAAAGGAAGGAAGGAAAGAAAGAAGGAAGGGAGGGAAAGTATAGGAAGGAAGGGAGGAAGGGAGACCACCCTCACCAGAGGGCAAGTAGATGCCAGTGCCAGGCTGAGACTTCCCAGCAGCCAGAAATGGTAAACCACATAAATACGTGTTCTTTTTAACTTACCCAGTCTCAGGTATTCTGCTAAAGCATCAGAAAATGAACCAAGGCAACCATAATAGGAAGAAGACAGTGCCCAGCCTGGCTCCCAGTGGGCAGAAGTGAGGCAGTCTCAAAGTGCAGGGCTTCCAGGAAAGCAATCCTTTTTTTGTAAGCTCTGGGTAGGAGGAACCTTAAGAAGGTACATTAGGAGAAATATGTTTGATACAAAGTTTTCTTCCTTGGGAGTTCACCTAGAATCTTTCCAAAGAGCTGGGGGGGGATAAGTCTGCATCCAGGAAATGCTATCATCACCCTATCAACCTGTCCATTGGTCTGTTCCCAAAATTTACCCTGGGTTCTTTGTAGGAACAGGGATAATGATGCTAGGATGATAGAAATCACTAATCTAAAATTATTCACATAGTCTCAGGTAAGCAGAATTCTGGTAGTGGGAGTCTCAAAGGTCCTTTCATTAAATATTAACTTTTACTTGTACAAGGTGGCGCTGTTTGGAGGCAGCAGGGATTGGGGAATGTGAGTACTCCAACCCTTGCAGGGCCTGCCCCAGGGAAAGCTATACATCTCTACTTTGGGATGGGCCTAATGAGCCATGAGTTGGCATTTCTGCAAATATGTTTCTTTCCAAAAGGAGAACTCATTATTCCAGGAGTCGTGTTTCTGAATTCATGAAGGTAAAATTACACCAATTAAGAATCATGCTTTTTCTTCTCCAAATGAATAGATGCTCAAAATACTGCCAAACAAAATCTCAGGTCGAATTGCTTGAGAAAGCATACCTTAGTACCAGAAAAACGCATAGATGTGAAGAAATAATAACTGGCACAGTGCCTTTCCCCAGTGTTCTAAGCTCACTGTGATCAAAGAATTCATCCACCAATCTCCCATTCATTCATTCAATGAAAGTTTATCAAGCATGAGACCCTGCCTGGGCTGGCCGCTTTGGAAGCTGAGATCTTGGCCTCTCCTGAGCTCCTAGTCTAGTTACTGAAGGTAACCTAGCATCTCCCCGCCGCCCCCCACCCCCAGAGAGATGTTGAGATTTTGTAAGATCCCAATCCTGTCACTTAAGAGTTGCTCTGCTTCTCAAGAGACAGCAGATCCTGAAGATGGGTACCTTCATGAACCTATGGTCTTCTTCCCTTGGGTGTAAGCCCTGGGCCACACACCCAACATTCCATCTGCCTCAGCAGACATTCTCTGTGGACAACCCACGGTGTCTGGACACCATGCCCTGCCTCTAATGGGGTCAGCTGCATCTCCTGACCCTGGAGTATGGTGTTTCTGGGCAGAGAAACCAGAATGAATGTTTAATGGGGAAGGAGGAGGAAGATGTAGAAACACATCAGGGCAGAACAAAATCAAACAACTTCAAACTCATGTCCTCCACATCTCATATCAACAGCTCCTCATTTCCCCAAAGCCGTATTTTGGCCAATCGTGTGGAAGAAAATGCCCTTCCCACCTTTTCTTGGTGCACATAACTAATTCTTACACTGGAGTTGCCCTGGCGGTTCCCCTGGACACACTTTTAGTCTGTCAGAATTAAAGAGATCTATTGAATGGATCATATTTTCTAAGCAATGTCAGGTAGAAGGCACTGTGCACTGATTTAGATTACTTAATCCTCAAGGAACCCTGTGATGTTGTTACTATTTTAATCCTGCTTTACAGATGATCCAGATCACAGAGAATATAAATGGCCACAATATCATATGGGGCTGACACAGTTCAGCCTCTTAACCACTGTGAACTCCACTGCCCCCAGTGTACCTGCTAGACTAAACTATGAGGGCACTGAGGCCCAGGACTGAGTCACATTGATCACTGTCTCCCAGCACTATGCAGAGGGATCCACAACCAGCAGGCACTGAGAAAATGGTCAGCCAGAGGATAAAGAATAAGAGTAAGTAAATAAGCAGATGTGTCAGGCCTTTGCCTCTCTTGAGTGGCTGAGAGAGTTCCAGAGTGGGGAACAGTAAAAATTGAAAGAGATTCAAATGCAGTCACCTCAGTCTTTTTATTATTAAGATATCTGACCTAACATCCATGTTCCAAAGCATTTTCTCAATCCTTCTCTCAAAATTATTAATTCACACTCCACAAGAGTAAACCAATAGCCACAGAAACTTGGCCAGCAGAAACATATCTGTTTAGACAAGTGTGCTTTGATTTGAGAAAACTGGGATATAAAAGTCTAATTAGGAGCCAGACAGGGTAGTGCATGCCTATAATCCCAGTAGTACTGGGGAGGCTGAGACTGGAGGATTGCAGGTTCAAGACCAGTGAACAGTAACCTAGCATGACCCTGTTTCAAAATAAAAAGGGATGGTGGTGTAGCAAAGGGGACAATCTCACCAAGTGCTGTGTGCATTCATGCCCCTATCTCTCTGAACTACATAATGATGTGAGATTGCAGTGCACCAATAGAAATATTAAAAAAAAAAAAAAAAAGGATTCACCCTAAGTTTCCTCTAAATAGCCTACTGCCTTGGACATTTCAGTTTTAGACATTTGATTTCAGCTCCTTTCAAAAGAACCCATCTTTTAAATTTCAGCTCATTCAAAAGTAAATGACTAGTTTGAATATATAGACTTAGAGGAAGGGTTAAATGAGAAATGTGTGCATGTACGCCATTTTCAGCTTGTACCTAACAAAGATGTATGATTACAATGCACCAATTAAAAATTAAATTATAAAAAAATAAAGCATTTAGGACTTAACAAAAAAAAAAAAAAAGAAAACAAGACTTCAGGTTGTAAAAGTTTAGGCCAGTATAAGAAACCTGCAGATGCACTGGGATGTGACAAAGGTCTCAAAATGTGACTTCCTTCATCCTACTAAACTAAGAATTACTACAAGTCAGTATATATGCCAAACTTAGGTCTTGTTTCAAGGAATCTGAAGCAATAGAGAATAAAAATTCGAAGTCTCGTCACTTAGTCAATAATGGAGATGGCAAGAGATTCCAATTTTAAGAACTTAACATTATTACAGTATGAGGGTCGAACTATCAGAACCATTCATTATGATGTTTGCTTAGACTGCAATTAAATCCACTTGCTTGGTATGAATATTCATATTTTTCTTTAATTGTTGGTATAAAAGTAAGTATAAATGTCAATCTTCTTTTCCAAGCAAATTAGCATCTGGAATATTTCTGTGGAGAAATGAGGCTACCTAAAATGATGAAGGAACACTTCCCTTTCTGGGAACACACACAAGCTGCTACTCCTCCTGGGGCTCCTCAGGAAGCAGCTCCCATCCTTCCCCCAGACTTAAGGCATCCAGTTTGTATCTGGTGAGACAGCCTTGCTCATACTCTATTCTGAGAGGATCTTCCTAGTGTCTGGCATCTTAATGGACATTCACCAGCTACTACTAATATTCCCACCACACTGGACAGCACAAAGCCTTGGATTTTATTATTTTATTTAGTGCACTTGAAACTACTTCAGGTAATCACAGTATTTGGGAGGCTGAGACAGGACAATCCAGGTTTGCAGCCAGCCTCAGCTACTTAGTGAGGCCCTCCACAACTTAGTGAGACTCTGTTTCAAAATAAAGAATAAAAAATAGGGCTGGGGGTATAGCTTGGATGCAGACTGCCCCTGGGTTCCATTCCCAGTACCGGAAAAAAAAAAAAAAAAAAGAAAGAAACTGTATCAGGACAGAAGACAGAATGGCTGCAGAGTATCAAGTGACCTGAGAACACAGCAGAGTACCTAGGCAGTTCTAGGACATACTAATATTTGTGAAAGTGCCTTTATTTGCTTCCCATTCCTACTCTCAGTGCATATGGAAGAAGTGTCTAGGTAAGACCATCTTTGGGGCCAGCAAAATATGCTCAGGGTAGAGAAGAGTAAAAATCAAAAGAGATTCAAAGGAAGTCACCTCAGAGTTTTTATTATTAAGATATTTTACCTAATATCCATATTCCTAATATCCATGTTCCATGTACATTCAGTTTCAATACCACAACTTAAGTGAGGACAAAGGTTAATGCAAGTAGCTAGTAAGCACATTTAGTAAATTTGTGCATTGGCTTTCTCTGTATGTACTGATCATCAGGGCTAATTGACTAGCAGCTTAAATAAGAACCTCGATTAAAGCTTCCCCTCTACTGGAAGATCAAAGACTCTTAACAGAAGAGGACTTAATCTAAACACAGCAGTGCCTCATACCTGTCAGGTACTTAGCCAAGATGTGTTTGACCTTTACTGCAAAAGAAAAAAAGAATTCTGAGACTAGATTCTTAGAAAATTCAAACATATGATAAACACATAAGTCAGGTGTGGGGTTAACAGCTTTCCTGAACTGTCTAGATAAGTCAAATTAATTCAACACAAATTTATTGAGCATTTCCTATGCTCCAGGAACTACTGTTTGTCTAGGTCTAGATGCAAAAATTCCCAAACTTACTGGCTTATCATGCTGTCTTCAGAAAAAAAATTATTCAGCACTCCTCAGGGGGCTTCCACCACCCCTATTTATATTCAGTGCCTCCCAACTGTGCCTGAGGATACTACTGCCCCTTGGATCCTTCCAGCTCCTCCCACCAGGGGCAGCATCAGCAACTTTGGGAATCTATGCCAAAAAGATGCATTCTTAAAAGAAGGCAACATTTTCCCCCAAGGGGGATGGAAACTGGTTTTGAGAAATTATAAAATCTTTCCTTTTATGTATAAAGCATGCGTGCAGACACATACACAACATATGGATAAAAAACATATTTGTGGTATTAAATTTTCATGGAGGAGTAGACCTTAGGGGAAAAGGCATCTAAAATGTCTCTTTACAGGAGTGATAATGAAATAAAGTTGAGAAACTCTGACCTGGAGAAATGAATAAAAGAGGCAAAAAAAAAAAAAAATCCTGCCCTTACAGAGCTATTATCCTGCAGACCACATACAGATGATAAACAAGAAGTAAAATGTTTATGAGGGATAAGTGCTATAGAAAATAAAGTGGGGAAGGAGATGAAGACAGGCCAGGACTGGAGTGGGTAGAAATAGGAGTGCCCATTTCCAGTGAGTAACTTGTTAATTTCTTTCCTGTGACATCACTGTGAGAAAAATTAATTCTGACAACAAGTTAAAGAGTAGTCCCTGTAACCTGGAAAAGCCCTGTAAATAATGTGCTACAATATGTAAAAAAAAGAAAGAAAAAAGAAAAACTAAAAAGCATGACAAACAACAGATTTATGCTTTAACGGAGGGGGTATGTGCTTTCAGTGTTGAAAACAGCATAACAACTCCGCTTCTTAAACACCATCTTTAATGACATATTTTTGCATTTCATTTGCGCCCTTTAATTTTCTTTTTTCCTCACAATTGAATGCCCAGTTGACTGTTCTAATGCCAGCATCCATCCACTTGCAACTAATGAGTTGCCCTTTGGGCACACTTAATGATTCCCAATGTTATTTCCAGTTTTATGAGACCCAAGTCTCAACACCATTATTCTTACTTTTATCAGACATGTGTATGAAATAATGAGCAAAATAAAATGCACTAGACATTCAAGGAATTACTCAAACATGTAAAGCTATCCAGGTAAAGGTGATGATCTTGTCAAAACCAGGAACTGTTAGCTGGGCAGGTTGGCGCTCACAACGTCTGTCTGCCAGGGAACATCTGAACAAAGCTATAAAGCCAGTGATCAAAAGGTCAGATGTGGGTATTAATGCATAATCCACTAAAGTGAAGCTTACGTGAAAGTTGAATAAGTCAGGACCCCCTCACAATATTTACATACTGGATAATGAGTTACTTCAGGAAGTTTTCTCCAGAGGTAGCTTTCCCCTAAACATTAATACCACAAAGTTTCCAACTTCCTGTAATACTCTAACATTGTTCCAGATGCTATACAGAGTTATTCTCCAAGGAAGCAGCTGATTATTTGAAAGGAAGAACAGCATAGCTCAGCACTGTGTGTAGGCTAAGTTGAGCCTCCCTGCAGCTTTGCCACATCTTTTCTATGGGGAAATTAACAAGAAGAGCTCTTGGCTTAATATATTATTGGAACTTAGATACAAGCTAATTGGGAGAGAGAAATCATGGGGAAATGCAGTCCCCTGCTAGAGGGCTCCAATAAGAATCTGTAAAATGGTGAGACGGATAATAGGCAAAGGATTACTTCCCTTGTGGACAGTCAGGAACTTGCGACTTACTCTACATTTTTCCTTGGAGTAAGTGACATGCTTTCAGAGTATGGATTGCAAAATTGGGGTCCATAAGGAGGAACTAGCCAAGTAAAAATCCTTAAAGAATGTTAGCTAGGAAAGGAAGCTGGTATAAAATCAAAAGACCGGTTCATACCTGAGTCCCAAGGTACTCACCTACCTGCAGATTTCAGAACCAGGGAGAAACTTGAAAAAGCATCACTGATCAACCTGGAAGCAGCAAGCTGAGATTTAGAAGCAATCGCTGTTAAGCCTAACAAAACAAGAATCTCACACACATAGCTTCACGATGGCTTCTAAATCTCACCCCAGGTTACCCCCGTCTCCTAAATAAAATGAAATTGTTATTTCTGCCTGTTTAATAACAGAGGAAACTCCACAGAAAGGTATCCAGGCAGCATGAGATCCTGCTCCTATTGCAGGCTATGACAACAACCTGAGGAGACTATTAACCAGCTATCCTCCTGCAGTTTAATGGCCTCATTGTAATGGCCTCAATCACAGGGGGGCTAGGAATGCAGGTGAGCCTAATTTAATAGGTAGTTGTTCACTTGGGCTGCATTTCAAGTGTAAAATAGCTCTCTTCATTTTCTTGGTTCCTGTTTGTGCTTCTAAAGTTATTCTTGGAGGGAAGATTAAGTACCATACTCCCCAAGAGCATCAAAGCATTTCACGCTCAATCTCTTTGCAGGCTTGATAATGAAACACCTCAACCAAGACAGCCCAAGAGCCAGCACAAGGAAACCAGGTGTTCCTGAAATCAGCCATCCCCAGAAGAACCAGGACATGACCAGAGAGTGATGGCTTAACTGCAGTGGTCAAGCGCAGTCCTGTGCTGGGGCTCTACTCGGCCATTTTCTGGTTGGGTGAAATTCAGCAGATTACTCAACTGCTGCAAATCTCACTTCTAGATACCATAAAATGGAGGCAGGAAATGTCACTACCTCAAAGGGGTTACTATAGAAATAGAGACGATATCCACAATGCTGGACAAAGTGACACATAGTGGATGCTCAAAGTCATTAGCTAGCCTCATTTGCATCATCCTTAGGTACCAAGGGGTATTAAAGAACACTGGAACTTCACTAGGCCCTCACCCAGGTGCTTCCAGTAATTACCCCACTGCACCAAACTTTCCCTGAACATGTGCACCCACACTCACAGCAAGCTTAGCTCATCCCTGCTCCTGGATGCCAATGCATGGAACACGGTGCCTTGGCACACACACACCTGATGACACAGTGGTTCCCACTTGAACAGGCACCAGAATCACTGGAAGTCTTGTGAAAATACAGGTTGCTGCGCCCCATCCTCTGAGACACTGAGTCAGTATGTCTGAGGTGAAACTCCAAAATCTACATGTCTAATACCACTGGTCCAGGGACATTTTGAGGACAACTGAGTTAACTGGAGGGAGCAAGAGGAGCCGAGCTAAGAACTGAGGAAGAGGTATATGGAAATGAGGAAGAGGTATATGGAAATCAAAGCCCACTCTGAGAAGCTCAGAACCCCAGGGAATGCAGCCCTCGAGGAAGCCAGGAGGGCGCCCCCAAGTGAGCATCAGGAACATTGCAGGCAGCTCCTTCCAGGAGCTTCCTGCCTGGTCAACCCCTTCAGACTTCTAGGAATAGGACTGTCAGCTGACCCAAGGCCACCGCCCAAAGCCAGACTTGGAAAGTTGTGAGATTTTTTTTTTTAAACAAAGCTATCAAAGAGTTGCACACCGTCCTGCTCAATTATCTTCTGCTCCTCCATGTTAACACAATTCTGCGGCATAACGATTCTTCGCAGGGAGATTGATGGGCGTATTTCATGCTAATTCTTTCTGGAGTTGGGAAGCCTTTATTTTTCTCATGTCAAAAAGAAAATGATGGCAGACATTTCCAGTAGAAATGCCACTGCATTCTTTATAATGTCATTCCACTGCTGCCAGAATTAAACTATTGACCAAATTAATCTGTTTACCACACACATTGTGGCTTGATCTTCTTGCCCTGAGGGCTGAAGTGTCATGCTGCAGAGGCATCCACATTTATTCTCAATAAGTGAGGCCGGACTGCAAAGTGCCACCTAGTCAGGCTGAGCCTTTCAATGTTACAGAAACACCACAGAGCCATCTCCCTTTCCGCTGTGCTTTACCTTTTTCAAGGTGTGCCCACCCACCTTTTCGGGTTAGGTTCAAACCTTTCAGTGTGGCTCATGAGCCCTGTGTGGTCAGACTCTTAGCTCCTTCCACAGTTTCCTGTCTCCACAAATCACCCCATCTCAAGTTCAGAGCTCCCCTGTCTCTCTGGTCCTTTGCACGGGTTGTTCCTCTGCTAGGAAGACCACCCTGATCTGCTTTCTCTAGGTATTTACTTCCTTCTCATCAGTTTAAATATCACTGTCGTGTGCCCCAAAAGTATCCTCATACCTAACAGAGCAGTTTGTTACTGGTTATTATTTATGTCCAGATTGTAAGCTTTAGAAGGCTGGAATAATAAAGTACCTGGTAAAAATTTTTTGATGTAAACATATGTTCAACAAATAATTATAAATGGCTGTGTGTGGTTGTGCACACCTGTAATCCCAGTACTAGGGAGGCTGAGACAGAAAGATCCCAGGTTCAAGGCCAGCTTCAGCAATTTAGTGAGACTCTATTTCAAAATAAAAACTAAGAGTTGGTGATATAGCTCAGAGGTAGAAAGCTCCTGGGTTCAATTTGGTCAAAGGAAACGAAAGGAAAGGAAAGAAGGAATCAGTAGACAGCTGGCCCTGAGTAATTATCTTCCTTTTTGAAAGCTTCCCTCCTTTATCCACTGCAAAATGAGGAACTTTTGAAGACTTTTGACGAGGTTTGTGACCCACAACCAGGGATTTGAGAGTAGCTGCAGGGAATGAAATCTGGAGCATGCAGAGAATCAGAAGACCTGGCTCCAAACCAATTCTGTCCCCTGTGAGCTGCACACCCCTCCGTTTTTAAGGCAGTTTAGAAGGACTCAGTGTCAGCAGCCCTCAAAGCAGGGACCTCGAAACCTGAGGTTCTAAGAAATTACCTCAAAATCTGTTGCTGAACAGGCAACGGATTGGTTCATCTTAGAAATTCTTCATTCATAGATTTTATGTGCTCAATGCAAGCTGAGATTTCATTTGGGAGAAAAATAGGTGTTTGTTGCTTACAAAAAAAGAAATTTGAAAGTTGTGGCTGTTTTCACTTTTCTTTCCATCAGCTGTCTTGGTTTGACAGAGGGGGGCTTTCCAGGGATAGAAAGCCTCCTTTCACTAAATTATGATTAAGCCAGATCACATCCCAGGGTCTTGAAATCTGGTGATCCTCTGGCTCTGGAATCACCAGAACAAAACAAGAATCTTTGTGAAGATGGCATCCACTACTTGACTCTGCACCAGGTGCTGGGCAAAGGAGTTTAGCAGCCTTCCATTCAGGGAAAGCAACAACCTGCACAGCAGTGTCTGCAGAGGGAGGAAACAGGCAGCAACCAGAACCCAGTGATACTGCAAGTAGAGAGGCTATGGCCTAACATCAGAATCCTGGGCTGTGCAAAGACAGGTAAAGGTGAATGCTCACAGGACTCCCAGAAGCAAATCCACCACGGCAGATACTACCACTAGTTCCAGAATGCCCGCTCATTTTTGCCGTGAGCTCATGTCTGTCAGACCCTCCCCTCCCCTGGGTCTTACTATCCCAATCCTTGAGCCTTGCTGTAAAGTGGGCATACCTATGAACAGAAACCACAAAACTATGTGATCTGGACATTTTCCCCATCCAAATCCAAATTAGAGAAAGAACAAATTCCATTTCCTTAACAAAGTCAATAAAACCAAAACCACAATGATGAGGAAACCAAAACTGTTTTCTTCTCTATCTGTCCTCCTCACTTATCAGAAAGCAGGGATGCCTGGTTTTCTGATCAATACCAGTTGATCTGAGCATCCTCGAATGAGTCAAACAAGTTCTGGGACTTACAAATGACACATGACCATCAAAAGGGCTTTGGCCAAAATTAATGACAGAGATGCCGGGCGTGGTGGCGCACGCTTGTAATCCCAGCATTCGGGAGGCTGAGACCGGAGGATCCGGGTTTGCGGCCAGCCTCAGCTACCTAGTGAGGCACTCCACAACTTAGTGAGACTTGGTTTCAAAATAAAGAATAAAAGAATAGGGCTGGGGGTGTAGCTCGGAGGTTGAATGCCCCTGAGTTCAATCCCCAGTACCGCAAAAAAAAAAAAAAAAAAAAAAAAAAAACAAAATTAATGACAGAGGAGGATGTAACCGCACTCACTCTGTAGACATGGCCCCTGAGTGACAGGACAAGCCTTGCCTGAGTGAGACCTCAGACTGGACACACATAGAAGCAGCTGTTTTCAAGAACCTGAGCCAGTAGATAGAAATGCTAATCACCTTTGGAATATTGCTTGATGGTATGCAGGTAGAATTGTAGTACAAAAGTGCCAAGGTTTAAAAAAAATCACCTCTATGGATATTTTAAATATGTTTTGCTGAGAGGGAGAAAGCATGTACAAATATAATATTTTCCGTGTAATTACTATATGCCAGCTCTTACCCAGATAATGAATTTACCTTGAAGCAATGTCAGAAATTGGGAACAATCTAAATATACCTCTGCAGTCACTGACTGGTCCTGAACCATGAATTCATTAGTACTTGGCCTGGTTGATGACATCCATCTCTCCAGCAACCAGATGAGCTCATGCACTACAAATACAGGCACTGGGTGCCCCTGGGCCTTTTTAAGTTCTGATTTGGTCTAACTGGAGCTGTTTCTGAAGAAGCAACCTGGTCCTCGCCAGACACACAAAGGGAATCTTCAACTGATCTTGTCTGGGACTCAGCAGGGAGCTTAAAGAACAGAATAAAATGGTGCACTTCTTTTGGTCTCTCTGTCTATAGCTAAGAACAGCAAGACATAGGAGGGGATAAAGGAAGAAAATACTGTATTGATCTTTAAGAGAGTATGAATCAAGATATATAAATACATGTGAAGGAAACTCAACATAAACTAGGTTAGCCAAAGAATACATCTCATAGTTCATAAAAACAAATAGCCAAAAGGGTGGCTGGTCTCAGGGACAACTGGTAGTAGGGGCTGGTACACTCCCAGGTCCTGGAAACACACCTTCTATTAGCTCCTGGGCCCAGAGTGTTACTCCCTGTGGTCTAGGGGGCAGATTCCATGGGAAGATGACACTCTCACTTGAATCACCAGGTTAGGGAGAAAGAGAGGCACATCTCTAAGAAAAATGGATCACAGCTGTTCTGCAAGACAAAACAGCATGTGTCCATGACAGAGACCTCAGAGGAGAGACATCTTTGGCTGAGAGCAGCCTTGTCACTGTGCTGTAATGATCAATGAATACCACCTGTGGCCTCTCAAGAAAGGCAATCCAAGACTCTCTAATGTTCAACTTTTAACAAAAGTGTCTAGTCAAAGACAGGACTGCATATTCTGGTCCTTAAGCTCTCCTTTTCTATCTTCATATACAAACATCTACAGGCAACATGTTCAAGTTACACCTAACAACAACTCAAGAGCTGTGAAGGCTGCATAGGAAGCATGCTCAGCTACAGTTTCTATGTGGCTAGTGTTGTGGTTTGGATTTAGAACGTTCCCCTAAAAGCTTATGTGTTGAACGAATGTCCCTAATGCAGCAAGGTTCAGAGGTGGGGTATGTTGGGAGGAGGGAGGTTATGGGGGCCATGGCCTTAGAGACTATATATGTCCACTGATTCCCTCCTCTTGCTTGGCTTCCAGCCACCTTGATGTAAAAGTGGTGTCCAGGTGCCATTTCTTGCCGCCATGATTTCTGCCTTATAGCTAGCCTACTATGGACTAAAGCTCAGAAACAATAATCTCATATTAACCTTTCCTCCTCTAAGTTGTTCTTCTTGGGTATTTAGGTCACAGCAATGGAAAACTGACAAAAACAACTAGCTTGTTAAGTTTTGTGCAACATACTTGTTTCAAACCAAGAGCATCCCTAGACCAGTGGCTCCACTGAAGTTTCTCCTCCATTATCTAACATCCTTCTGATATCTAGATTACTCCCTAGCTTCTGCCTATTAGAGAAAACATATGACCCTTCATTTTCTGTAACTGGCTAATCTCACTTGACATAATGCTCACCAGGTCCATCCATTTTCCTGCAAATGACATTATTATGCTCTTCTTGATTGCCGAGTAGAATTCCATTGCATGTATATCCCATAATTTTATAATCTATTCATTCATTGATGGTTGGTTCCATAATTTGGCTATTGTGAATTGTGTTGCTATAAACATGGATATGCATATATTACTGTAGTACTCTAATTTCAGTCCCTTTGGAAAGATACCCAGAAGTGGTATAGCTGGATCATATGGTGGATCCATTTCTAATTTTCTGATGAGTTTCCACACTGATCTCTATAGTGGCTATCATAATTTTCAATCCCACCAACAGTACAGAAGAGTTGTCATTTCCTCACATCCTTGCCAGCATTTATTGTTGTTTGACGTCTTGATGATTGCCATTCTGATTGGGGTTAGATGGAAAGTCAGCATAGTTTTTTTGTTTTTTGTTTTTTTGTGGTACTGGGGATTGAACTCAGGGGCATTCTACCTCTGAGCTACACCCCCAGTCCTATTTTTTATTCTTTATTTTGAAACAGGGTCTCACTGAGTTGTGGAGTGCCTCACTAGGTAGTTGAGGCTTGCCACGAACCCGGATTATCTGGTCTCAGCCTTCCAAGTACTGGGATTACAAGTGTGCGCCACCATGCCGGGCTGTCAGCATAGTTTTGATTCGCATCTCTCTGATTGCTAATTATGTTGAACATGTTTTCATGTATTTATTGGCTGTCTGTATCTCTTCTTTTGTGACGTGTCTATCTAGTTCAATTGTCCACTTCTTTATTGGGTTGTTTTTTAGTGTAACTCTTTTAAGTTCTTTGTATATTCTAGATAGTAGTCCTCTATCAGAGGAATAGCTGGCAAAGATCTCCCATTCCATAGGCTTTCTCTTTGGACTCTTGATTTCCTTTGATGAGCAGAAACTTTTTAATTTAATTCCATTCCATTTATTAACTCTTGTTTTAGTTTCCTGAGCTATGGGGGTATTACTGAGGAAGTTTCTACATGTGCCTATATATTGGAGTGTTGGATCTATGTCCTCCTCTAGTAATTTTAAAGTCTCTTCTAATTTACAGTTCTTTGATCCATCTCGAATTGAGGATGAGAGGTAGATATTTAATTTCGTTTTTCTATAAATGGATAACCAGTCTCAATACCATTTGATGAAAAGACTGTCTTTTCTCCAACACACGTGTTTGGCACCTTTGTCAAAAATCTATTGGCTATCCGTGTGCGGATTTGTTTCTCTATCTTCTGTTCCACTGTTTTATGTGTCTGTTTTTGTGCCAATACCATGTTTGTTTGTTTTTTATTACTATAGCTCTGTAGTATAATTTGAAGTCAGAAATTATGATGCCCCCCTGCATGGTTATTATTGCTGAGAAATGCTTTGGATATTCTGGGTCTTTTGTTTCTCCATATGAAATTTATGACTGATCTTTCCAGGTCTGTGAAGAATGGCATTGGTATTTTGATAGGGATTGCATTGACTCTTTGACTCTGCAGATCACTTTTGGAAGAATGGCCATTTTAATAATATTTATTCTCCCTATCCAAGAGCAAGGGAGATCTTTCTTTTTTTCTTTTCTTTTTTTTTTTTTTTTTTTTTTTTGCGGTACTTGGGATTGAACTCAGGGGCATTCTACCTCCGAGCTATACCCCCAGCCCTATTTTTTATTCTTTATTTTGAAACTGAGTCTCACTAAGTTTCGGAGTGCCTCACTAGGTAGCTGAAGATGGCTGCAAACCCGGATCCTCCGGTCTCAGCCTCCTGAATGCTGGGATTACAAGCGTGCACCACCACGCCTGGCTTAAGGGAGATCTTTCTAGCTTCTAACATCTTCAATTTCTTGCAATTACTAATCTTTCCTCCATTTCTAAAGTGTTAACATTTCAAAATGTTATATAATGGAAATATATAGTATTTAGCCTTTTTGAGATTGACTTCTTTTGCTTAGCAAAACTCCCCAGAGTTCACCTAGGTACTTGTATCAATCAATAGTGCATTCTTAGCCGGGCGTGGTGGTGCATGCTTGTAATCCCAGTATTTGGAAGGTTGAGACCAGATGATCCAAGTTCGCAGTCAGCCTCAGCTATCTAGTGAGGCATTACACAACTTAGTGAGACCCTGTTTCAAAATAAAGAATAAAAAATAGGTTTGGGGATATAGCTGAGAGGTAGAATGCCCCTAAGTTCAATCCTCAGTACTGCAAAAAAAAAAAAAAGTGCATTATTTTTTATTACAAAGTAATATTTCTAGGGTATGGATGCACTAGTTTGTATAATCACTCACCCACAGAAGCACATCTAACCTGATTTGTCTTTAGCTACTAGAAATAAGGATAACATAAATATTTATATTCAGGTTTTTATTTAAGTTTTCACTTCTATGGGATAAATGCCCAAGAGTGTAATTGTTCAGTGTTATGGCATTTATATCCCAGAATGATCCTGCTACTTCACATTCTCATTAGTGATAGGGGATGACTCAGCTTCTCCACAACTTTGTCAGCATTGAGTGTTGCTGTTATTTTCCATTTTAGCCATTCTGTCAGGTGAGTAGTGATATCTCATTGCTAAATTTTAATTTGCATTTCTCTGATGGCTAAGAATGCTGAACATCATTTCATATGCTTACATGCCATTGATATTTCTTCCTTGATGAAATGTTTCTTCATGTATTTTGCTCATTTTAAATTGGCTTTTAAAAAAAAAAGAATCTTGAGTTTTGAAGAGGTATTCACATATTCTACCTGGTAGGCCTTTATCCAATACGTAGTTTTCAAATATTTTCCAGTCTATCACGTATCTTTTCATCTTAAGAGTTTTTATACAACATAAGTTGTTTCTTTATCTTGATGAAGTTCAATATATCAATATTTTTCTTTTGTAGATCATATTTTTAAAAAAATTATCAAGTCTATCTTGGTCTATCCTTATATGCTGAACATTGTTTTTCCTAAAAGTTATATAGTTCCACATTTTAGAGTTAAGTCCTTGATCTATTTTGAGTGAATTTTGGTATAAAGTATGAGGTTTAGGTAGAGTTCAGGTTTTTTGCCCATGGATGTCCAACTGTTCCAGCACCACTTTTGGACAAAGCTATCTTCCCTGCTATTGGATTGTATTTGCACCTCTGTTAGAAATTAGGTCAGCATATTTTTCTGGTTCTATTTCTGGGCCCACAATTCTGTTCCACTGATCCATGTGTCTACTTCTTCACCAATACCACACTGTCTTCCTTACTATAGCTATGTGGTAAGTCTTAACAACAGGTAGAGTTATGCCTCCTACTTTATTTTTCTTTGTAAAAATAAGTTTAAGTATTCTAGAGCCTGTGCCTTTCTACATAAATTAGAGAATGACCTTATCTATATCCAAAAACAACCTTACTTGGATATAGACAAAAAAACTTTCAAATCAGCTTATATTTCAATTTATGGGAAATTGTCATTTTTATGCTTAGTCTCCCAATCCACAAACAAGATATGTCTTTTTATTCCAATATTCTTTGATTTATTTCATTAATGTTTTATAATATTTACAATATAGATCTTATACATGTCTTAAGTATATGCCTAAATATTTAATTTTCTTTAGAGTAACCATAAATGGTACTGTTTTAAATTTCAATTTTCAAATATACATTGCTGCTTTGCAGCTATGTGGTTGACTTTTGTGTATTAATTTTGTATTCCGTGGCCTTACTGAGCTCACTTATTGGTTCTAATAGGCTCTTTATCTGTTTCTTTTTAAATATCACTTGTCCGGGCGTGGTGGCACACGTTTGTAATCCCAGCATTTTGGAGGCTGAGACCGGAGGATCCGGGTTCGCGGCCAGCCTCAGTTACCTAGTGAGGCACTCCGCAACTTAGTGAGACCAGGTTTCAAAATAAAGAATAAAAAATAGGGCTGGGGTATAGCTCGGAAGTAGAATGCCCCTGAGTTAAATCCCCAGTACCACAATAAATAAATAAATATCACTTATATTATACATAGACAACTCTGTTGTCTGCAAAAAGGCACTGTTCTTTTTCTTCCTTTTCAATGTCTGTTACTTCTTTTTCTTACCTACTTATAGTGTTTAGAATTTCCAGTACTACATTGAACAAGAGTGGTGAGAGCAGACATCCTTTCCTCCTCCCTCAAGGGGAAGGTTTCCCCAGACCAGACCACTTAGTACCACCTGGTTGGGAAGTAGAGTGTGAGGCCCACAGGGATGAGAGAACTTTCTTGAGTGCTTGCTGCATTTGGATCCCTCTTCCAGAGTGGGGCCTCTTTGACTGGTAGCCCTCAGCTACAGTGTTATCTCTTAGTGGAGGTCAGGACTCTTAGGGCCCTCAGGAAGGACAGTACTTCTCTTGGTTGCTATTCATCCCAAGTACTGGGATCACATAGTACTGTCAAAGGAACTCCTGAGGTATCAAGGAGGGGTGAGCCTACTTGGGCTCCTTTCTGTTGATAGTTTGTGGGTTAGGAAGTGCCACACCTGGACCATCTTCTCTTAGGTGAGGGGAAGGCAAAGTGTCCTCCTGCTGCACTGTTCCCCCAGCCGGGGGCTACCAAACCAACTCACCTCCCCCTTACCACCATGCAGAGCTCTTCTCCAGTTACCTCTTATGCAACTTCCAGGGTTTACTGTCATACTTAATGCGGAAGAAGAACAAGCCTGTGCCATCTTGTCCACATCAGAAATCACTCACACTAAATACCTCTATTTCTTCTTAAAAGTGAGTGAATTCTACTAAGAATTTCAAATAATATATGTAGATATTGGTCCTTCCAAGAGGCAGAAACAAATTCCTATCTTCCTTCCCTTGAAAGTGGGCTAGGGTTAGTGACTTGCTTCCAAAGAGAGAATAATGAAAGGGGAAAGTACTAGTTTTACAGAGAAGAATCCTGGAAAACAACACTGTTATCAGCTGAAGAATGTCTGTAATTCAGCTAATTAGAAACATTATGTCAGTTTCTTGGCCTTTAACAATATACTACTAAATTCCAAACATTCTTCAAATAAAATTTTCTCATCACACAGTTGGACATCTTTTACTTTAAAGTGGATAAGAAGCTGGGCATGGTGGTGCACATCTGTAATCTCAGTATTTGCGAGGCTGAGAAAGGAAGAACACAGGTTTGAGGCCAGCCTCAGTAATTTATCAAGACCCTGTTTCAACATTTGAAAAATAAAAAGGGATAAGGGTGTAATTCAGAGGTAGAATGTTCCTTGGTTCAATCCTAGTGGCAAAAAGAAATTAAGTTAAAAATAAAGTAGACAAGACACAAAATACTGACATTAAAGGGCTTCTGCCCAAATATGGTGGGAGTGTTTCACTAAGCAAATGTAGTTCCATTTCAGAGACAGTACTGCCAAAGAAGTGACTAAGAGAAGTGAGTTATTCATGGCTGCCTTCCTTCCAGGGGGCATGCACCTGGAGATCAGACACTGGGGACAGAATCACTGGCAAAGGAGCAGCTGAGGCTCATGGGAAGATCCAGCATCACTTAGTCTTTCCTGTATGGTTTTCCCTGATGTGAAATGTTTTAAGAAATTCTGAATGCTACTCCTGAAGCATTCAGACAAAGGAGCCACAGCCAGGTGCTGTGCCCTGCTGTGCCAGCATTGACTTTCAGAACCAGTATGTCCTTTACACTGACATGGCGGGTGTCTTGGGCAATTATGTTCAGATTAACTTATGGGCATCAGTAAATGCAATGTGACCAGTTTCCATTATCTGCTAATGAGTTATAAGCAGAACTTTGAGAAAATAACTGCACTTAGGAAGGGGAAGAGAGGAAAGGTTAATCAGTGGGTACAAAGTTACACATAGACAGGAGGAATGAGTGCTGATGTTCTGTTACACAGTAGGGTGACTATAGTTAATAACATATCAGGTACTTAAAATAGCTAGAATAGATTTTCTGAATGTTCTCACCAAAAAGAAATGATAAATATATGAGGTGCTGGGCATGGTAATTAACTTGATCTAATCATTGCATAGTGTACACATGCATCAAAGAATCACAATGTACCCTACAAGTATGTATAATTAGTACATGTCAATTTAAACACACACACACACACACAAAACAGCCATACCTTAAAACCCAAAAGCCTCATTTTAGTCACTACTTTCAACCTAATTCCAGATATACCCATGAATACATATGGTATCAAGAAAAACATGCCAGACAAAGTAAGTATGGGTATACATTAGAGAAATGATTGTGGGCAGAAGGATGCCTAGGTTTGGAAGTATGTATGGTAGCACAATGTTGTGGGTATGCATATGTGTCCAAGTAGAGAGGCCTATTGGTGTCAAGCTTTATGACAGGCATCTGGATATGGGTATCACAGTACGGCAAATGGGGAAAAAAAACATTCCAATTCTGTGCATATATATGTAGGAGCAGTTCTGGTATGTGGAGAAATGAGAGAGAGAGAGAGAGAGAGAGAGGAGTATTACAGGTAGATCACAAGGATAACCCAGCTTATAAACACCAGTAAATGCTAGTATCTATGTGGGTGTGTACATGAATAGACAAGACTATGTTTATTGCTTCTCCTTTGACTATGGCCTTGGTCAATGAAACATGTCATAAGTCCAATACTATGCTGAGACACAGGCAAAGGGAACCCCTACTCTGACCTTCAGCTGATTGTCCCTCCCAGTGGGGCAGGGTTTCTGTGGGACTTAAAAGGCACTTATTCAGGGCTCATTCTTCTCCTTTCTAAATATGTCCTTGGTCCCTGGAGCCCCAGAATTTCCTGCTCAAATGGCCTAAGCCAACTCTTCTGCTGTGTCTTTTTCTCCAAGCCATCCTTTTGAGGTGGCCTGGGCTGCCAGCAAGGACCCTCTATGCCCAAGGACAGGCCATAGGACAATGGTTTGCCATGAAGAGGAATATTATGGTTAAATATAGAATGTCCCCCTGAAAGAGCTTGTGTATTGATGTGTGGAGTTGATATAATGGAATCCTGAGGGCTATAATCTCATCAGGAGATAAATTCATTACAAAGGATTTACGAGGTAGTAACCTAGGCAGGTTGGTATAGCTAGAGGAGGTGGTCCCAAGGGGTGTGGTCTTCAGGACTGTGCTCATGTCCTGGAATCCCCTTGCTGGCCTTTTGTGCTCGTGGCCTCCATGTTATAAGAGAAGAGGACTTGCTGCCTCCCTTTCTCTGCCTCTTGCCACCATGTCCTAAGCTCTGCAGATACAACTGCCCTAATTTAGACTGAACCCTTGAAATCTCAAGAACTGAGAATAAATAAATCTTAACTCTGAGTTGTGTTCTTGGGTCACAGTAGTGAGAATGCTCACTGAGACAAGGGAGTTATGATGAGAGCTTGCACAAGAAGGCTAGCTGTCTGCATAAATGCACACATGCATGCCAGGGCTTTAATGGAATAAGGTGGACTCAAGAGTGAGAAGAGTCAGGAAGCTTTCTCCATGCCACTACATTCCAGGTCACTAAAAGTTTAATTTTCTAAGGTGTCACTAAAAGTTTAATTTTCTAAGGTAGGTGGACAGAACATGTGTTATTTTTAAACAGTGGATTAGCTTGATGTGTAATTCAGATATTTAGACACAGCATATTAACCTCTGCTTATACTCTGCTACAGGCCCTAAAAATGTTAGAAGTAGGTTGCATGTAGGCTTCCTGAGCTCACTTGAGTTCTACTCATCCTAGTCTGCAGTCCTTAGGGCTTTAGGCACAGAAATAAAGACTGGGCCTGGTGATACCTGGACTGGGTCAGGAGGTTTGTATGAGTCACTTCACACAAAGGTACACTCTGCAGTCCCTGGAAAGTGGCTCATTTGCCATATCGACACCCCTCCCCATGGCCAAACACATGACCACACTCCAGGGAAACTTCTACTGAGCACAGAAATATGTCCAGCCTGGGTACTCCCAGGAATGGACAAGGTACATGAATATCACTAAAGGCCATTTCAATAAACTATACTTCTTGGCCACTGGTGAACCCGTAACATCCTCATAGCCCCTAAGCCAATGCCATTCAGGTCTGATTACTCTGGAGGTGACAAGGAATGCATAAATGAGAGAGACTTTATTGAAAACCACTTTAGCACTGCTCTAGCGCTCAACCATTCTGCCCTCTGTAATGACTGCACCCAATTAGCTTGTGAGCAGCCTTCCTTTTGTAAATCAGCAAGGCCAGTGAAATAAATTCTGCACAAAAAGGGAAGAGCAAGCAACTAGCAATTGCATGAAAATCATTAATTGGATTGAGCCTTTTAGGTTAAGTGACTTACCAATATTTCCTCAATTTGGTCGTATTGTGCAGAGGTCAAGCCGGAGGCCTATGATGTCACCTTCCTCCCAGCACTGCTCATTCAGGAATAAAGGCAGGGAGAGCCTTATTGAGAGGTAGAGGGCTGAGGGTGCTGGGTCCTGACCTTCACAGAGCCCTCAACAACTTAGTCCCAGGAAGTTCTTAGCCATCATGCATAAGAGGCTATACATGGAAAACATGCACATTTGCCAGCTGCTTTCACTCCTTAAATGAAGGCTCATTAGTGTGTCTAAGACCTCTGCCTCGCTGAGGCTGTGATAAATGATGCTCTATTGACATTTCACAAGAGTTTAATTCTCACAAGTCTCATGGCGAGGCAGGCTCAGCAAATACTCCCTTTTGTGAACAAGCCATATGGTGTCAAACAAATGATTAGCCTTTGTGTAGAGTAAGTGAAGAGAATAAAGAATATTTTGCCCTTCTTCATAGAGTCAACAAGTTAATAACTCTTAAATTCAGATTGTAGCAGGAAAGAAGAGCATGCCATCTCCAATGTGGGGGTTCTCAGACTTCAGTGTGCCTCAGGATCACCAGGAAGCCTTATTAGAATGAAGACTGCAGGGCTCCATCCCTTGAGTTTTTGCCCAGGGAGAGCTGGGCACGGCATGAGGATGTGCATTTCTAACTGGTTCCTAAGTGAGGTGTGCCCTGCTGGTCTGATGGCTGCACTTTGAGGCCACTGCTTCAAGAAATGATTTTTCTTACTTCCAATTACCTATAAAACTCAAATTTCTTAAAAAAATATATATAATGGTGGTAGAAAATATGGATGCTGGGATCAAATAGATCTAAGCTTTAAATGTGATTCCAACCCTTACCACCTGTATGATGTTGGGTGACTTGTTCACTTCAAAATCTATTTTTTACAAATTGAAAGCAATTCCCACATGAATGGACAAAGGATTAAAATGAGCTAATATATATAAAGCCAACCTACTACACATTGATCTAATTAATCAGCTTAATGGATATTTTTTCTTATTAGTACTAATGAAGTTCTAATAAATTATTTTCCATACTTTGACTCCTCAAAGAGACAAACCCTCTCTTCATTAAGTTTATATTTGCACTCATATACAGGAACATATTGGCATTCTTGAAACTCCATGTACCTTTAAGCCAAACATGCTCCTTAGAATCTTACTCACAGTATAAGATTATTTAGAAAACTGTCCTTCACAGAAAAAGTAAATGTAAGTTGTTTAAAATAAACTCAAAATCTCATAACTATTATACATAAAAGAAAACTCAAGATGACTCTCATTCATGAATACTGAACAAAAAAGTTGCCACATAGAATCAAGGAGCACAATAAAGGAATAAAAATATTATGACCAAATAGAGTTTAAATAAGAAATTCAAAGATTTTTCAATATTAGTAAATCTATCAGATCAATTCGTATTTTCAGGAATAAAATCATGTAACCATCCCAAAGACATTGGAGAAGCAACATCAAAATGCAACCACCATTCTTGATAATAGTAACAAGAGTCACTCAATGAAACAGAAAAGATATATATTTCCTTGACGTGATAAAGTATATTTGCCTCAATCCCAAAGCTAGAGTCATATTTAATGGGGCAACATTCAAACACTTGTGTATTAAAGTAAAAAATACATCTATTTGGTCTTCTTTCCTGGTTCCTGAAACAGCTACAAAAACTCTTGGAGATTCCTAAGTGATGTGGGTGAGAGGAGCATCCTTTGAATTCACAGTAAAACCCTTTCAAACATACCCACCGAGTTTATGCTAATGAGGTGATTCTGGGAGGATGGGAACTGGTTGCCAAAGGAACCAACCATATGAATAGAAGGTTGAAATTTTCAGCCTCACCCCTAATTTTCAGGGAGAAGAGAGGGTTGGGAAACTGACTTAATCACCAATGGCCAATGATTTAATCCATCATGTCAATTAATGAAACTTTGACGTGAACCCTATAAGGTAGGGTTCTATGAGTTTCTGGGTTGGTGAACATGAACACATTCACAAGCAAAGAGGGCAGTGTACCCCAACCCCACAGGGACATCAGTTCCCATACTCCAGACCATTCCAGACCTTGCCCCAAGTATCTCATCTGACAGCTCATTTGTATCCTTTTAATATCATTTATAATAGTAAGTAAAGTGTTTCCCTGAGTATTGTAAGCTATTATAGCAAATTACTGAGTATGAGAAGGGAGCTGTGGACATTGCTGAATATATAACCAATCATCAGACGTGCAGGTGGTCACCCAGGACTTGCTATTGGTATATGAAGTGGGTTCTACATTCTACATCACATATCAAGATAAATTTCAAGGGTATTAAAAGATGATGGCAGAAAAAAATGGAAAAATTCCTTACCAATCTTCAAGTGGAAAAGATCTATTAAGCCATGTCTAAATATCTGGAAGCTATAACAGTTCAAATTAATAAATATGAACACATAAAAATGAAACTTTAATCTGGTAATATATCTTAAGTCACCACTGGGAATCTCCTTTTGGTATTATAGAAAAGGGCTAATCTATCTCTATATAAAAAACTTTTAGAAATCAACAAGTAGAAGACCAAAGACTCATTAGGAAAACAAATAAAAGAAATGAGCAAAAATACCTATTAGCAAGGCTGTTTAGAAACAGTAATTTCTAAATACCCTGTGGGGGATAGAAATTTGGCAATAGTAATCAAGATTATAAACGAATATATTTTCTGATCCAGTAACTCTTCTTTTGGGAATTTAGCACACTAAAGAATTGGCACATAACATGTGTGTAAAGTGATATTTATACAAGATTGCCCATCACAGCACTGCTTATTACAGTATAATACTAGAAACAACCCAAAGACCCACTGATAGGAAATGGATTAAATAAATTAGAGTGTATTTACGTATTTATGCACTGAAACACCATACAGCCATAGAAAAGATAAAAAAAAAAAAGTCAATCATGCATAAGTATGGAACGATCTCCAAGATATCATTTCTTCCAAAAAGCAGGGTGGAAAGTATCATTTATGTCTTGAAAAATGAAACAGAATAGGCACACACATACCAATATATGTTTTAAAGTATTTCTAGAAAGACACACAAAAAACTAGTAATGAGAAATATGTGCATGTATGCCTTTACCAGCTTGTACCTAACAAAGATGTATGATTACAATGCACCAATAAAAAATTAAAAAAAATAGTAACAGATTATAGGGTGAGAATACTGGACACAAGAAGACTTTTTACTGTATCCTTTTCTACTTATTTTCATTTCTAAACTAACTGAATATATTGCCTACTTAAAAGCTATATTCAATAAAAACATAAAAAATAATGTCTTATTGAATAATTATCTGGAAATTGTTACCCAAGCACACCTGGGAAGTGCCTTATCCCACTTACAACTGAGCTTTTGATGCTTCCCTTGGCTCGCTTTTGAATCCATGCTTTCTTTTTGGTAACAGCTAGTACTTGGGGGAAACTATGTAGAGGTCTTAAGGGGCCACATAATTGTCAGGTATTATAAAATCTTTTAAGATTACAATAAACCACACCGATGTCAAAGACAATGTAGTATTTCATATTTTGAATTCAGTGCCAAAGCCTTTCTATTTTCATTTCAATGTCATTTTTCAAATACCAAACATATCATCAAGGAGGTGATTTTCCAAATTAATAGAAAAACAGTAACTAAATGTGGACTGCCACATTCATATGTGGACACCAACCAGAACCAACTGGTTGGAACTCTGAGATAACGGAGGACTTACTCACATAGAAGAACTTCATGGATCCTTGCGCTATGAAAAAACTCTAAATAACTTACATAAGATAAAGTCCTGTCCAAATCTACTGCTGTATTTTTTACAGGAATTCTACAGAAAAAAAAATATCATAATTTAATATACCAATGGCTCTGCTGATTCAATTTTCTGCTTGCATAAATATCTTTTAAATCCTTTATTATGAATGAACATGGCTGGCCTCAGGTACCAGACCTCCAGTTCTAATCACAGCAGCCACCAGAACTAATGATTCTGTAATGACTCAAAACTGATACACTAGCGGGCCAGCCTCACTCTCCACACCATTCTGTGGGTTTGTACTAACAGCCCTGCCAAGGAGAGGCAGAATCTATGAGCAATGAGCAGGGATTAAAGGCTTATCTAATGAGATAAAAGTAACGAGGATGAAACTATTTCTAATAAGGTGGCAACAGCTCTCTGTCCCAACAGAAGCAGCAATCTCAGTAAATATTCCAGAGAAGGGTATTGCAGCCTGTGCTATTATTGATGAAAGATATAACTCTAATAAAAATTCAGTGAGTATAGAAAATGTCAGAGATGGTTTCATTTCATGTGTAATAAAGTAAGGCACATAAAAATAACATGTTGCCTATAAAGAGACTATTGCGTTCGATATGGATGCGCAAATGCACAAAGCCAGAGACTTGGAGAGTCTGCTGGAGGCACGGGATCCACAGAAAACAAACCCCTGAAGCTCAATGTGCACAGAATGCAGATGTGAGCTGGGACTTAGAGAGACTTCTCTGGGAAACACACTGTCATTCAGGTAACTGCAAGCCTGTGGTTTCCTTCCACTGTGTGCTTTTCAAAATGAAGGACTTCAGGAAGAAGAAAAAAATGAAAGCAGAATTTGAAAGCAAAAATGTTGAGGTCTCTGAAAAGAATGTACTGGAATTGAAGAATGTAAACTGGAGCTGAATTCTAGATGTACTCAAAAGCCATAACACTAAAATGGAAATTCTGATTTCCACTGAAAAGTCTTGAGTGTGAAACCAGTAGATTGTCAAATCTGTGTTCCAATTAAGGAGTGTCCTGCCAGGAGACAAGAGCTCCACCTGACCCTGGTCACCCAAGTTGAGTTTCTGATCTCCATGGAAGGTACACACACCTACAGGAAATAATATGGGGTTTCTGGACCTACGTCTATGACTGCAAATCAGCATGGGAAAGGTCTGTGTCAGGCTGGTACCTAGGCAGCCTGTCCCACCAGTTACTTCCTACTACACCAGTTTCTGTCACCTTGGCCTAGTGTCTTCTAGCATGGGACCTAAGGATCAAACCCACCCTACAGAGTAACGTCAGACTGTCCCAAACAAAGAACTTTATTATTGTTTTTAAATATTAATTTTATTACCTAGTAAAGTTTACCCAGTAAGAAAAACATAGCTCATGGAAATGGGTGAAAATTTCAAAGGTATGATTTTTAACTCAGTACTGTGAAACAATTGTGGATTTAAATAAAAAATATAATCAATCTCTTCATCCCCCTGGCCCCCCAAGAAAATTAAGGAGGCATTATGAACATGAAAACTTATACCACTAAAAGTAGGAAATAAATATTATTGGTATTAAGCTTTGAGGTGAGAGTTAATATAATTAATAGTAAACATGTCCTTTTTCATGGAGATTCTCCTTGATGCCAGTATTTTTTTTAAAAATCAATGATCTTTTCAACTTAATAACCAATCTGAAAAGCAATCTAAAAAATAATTACTTTCAGAAATGGAAAAAATATACTGACGTAAGTGTATCTTTCCATTACTTTTTGGAGCTGTATAAGGCCATTCCCAGGACTCATATACATTTGTAAGAAATAATTATACTTCTAATGATTATTATACCAATTGTTGGTTCTAATCAATAGTTAAGGACATAAGCAGAGGAGGAATTAACTGAACATTCAATATTCCTCCTTAAAACTGAAAGCAAAATTGAAGGCAGCACAGGCATGGAGAAGCTGTAGGAGTAAGGAAAGCCCGAGCTCCAGATGAAAGTGTCCTGGAATGGAAAGCTCCCACTTTGCAAAGGCACCCAGGCAACTAGGGCACTGAGAAAGTGCAGAGGCATCGACAACTTCAGGGGGCTTGTGGTCACATGCCGCTATGGTTTACATATGGTTTGTGTGCAACACAATTCATGTTGAGGCTTAGTTTCTCCATGTGGTGGTACTGGGAGGTGGGCTAATGCTTCCTTGTGGGAGTGGTTTGTCTGCTGCCCCTTTTTCTTTTTCACACTCCCTTCTGCTTTGCACCATGATGCAGCACATAGCCCTCTCCAGCTGTGGCTGCCTGATCTTAGACTTCGCTTATTCCTCCAGAATAATGAACCAAAATAAATGCCTCTTCTTAAAAAGTGACCCGGTTTCAGGTATTCTGTTATAACAACAGAAAATAGACTAATACATTGCTCAACTATGAATCCTTTGAAGCATAAATTCTCTCACAGTTGCATTTCTGAGAAATGTCTTCTAAGGATTTCTAACTACCTTGAGATATTCTATATGAATGGGTCCCATGATCAAATAACTTTGAAGATCACTATATGTTGGCTGTATTTGAAGAATTATAATGTACAATAGCATATTAGAGGCTCTGAGAAGTTCTCGGCCAGAGAAGCCTAATTAATATTTAATGTTTCAACTTCTCTCATCAACACATATACATGTATGCATTAAAACCCATCAACCAGATGAGGACGGAGGGGCTCAAGATGGCGGACAGGAAGGTCACAAAGCCTGGTGCTCTGTAAGAAAATCAACTGATGAAATTTTCCCTTAGCCTTTCTGAGGTAAGCGGACAAGATGGGAATGAGTAACAACTTCTTAACTTCTTATCATCTATAACAGACTTAATAGTCTCTGCTCCATCGAAAAAGTACATTTGGGTAAAGGGAGCAGTCAACAGGAACAGGGGTGGGGGGCTCCACTTTGTAGCCAGTGGCTGTTACTGAACTTTTTCCCAACCATTTTCTGGGTCACTGAGTTCTGCAGTCACAACCCAAACTAGTATGCTGTACAGACAGCAGGCAGGGCCAGCAGGGCAGACAAAACCCATGCACACAATCCAGTCTGCCCTGCCACCGAGTGCCACCTGAGCTCACACCATGGCCCAGGCCCAGGCCTAGGAGAGGCGCACACGCCGAGTAGTGTGTGTGTGTGTGTGTGTGTGTGTGTGTGTGTGTGTGTGTGTGTGCAGGAAACATCTCCACAAAAGCAGCTTGAGCCTGGCTCCAGTACTCCCTAGAAACTACAAGTGCAAGGGCTCCACTGCCCCAGCAAACTAGCATAGAGCGAGCCTGTCCCTCAGAAGGGGCATCTGTAGAAGAAGCTTCAGCCTGTGTCAGTGCCCACAGACTGCATGGGTCTGAATCATTACAGCCAGCAAAGGCAGCACACACCTGGCACTGCAACCTCAGGTAACCCAGTAAGGGCTATATGCTCCCTAGCCTACCCAGATGGTTCTGCAACAGTGAGTGTGCTGATGCTGGCACCCTCCTTCCCCTCCCACAACCAGGCACCAGCTAGAAATAGTGTGGAGTCCCATCCTTCCCGCAGATCAGGTTTCCCCAGAAGCAGGGATAAAGGAAACATTGAAGAGATCTCCTGCCTCTGGGTGTGTTCTTGCTGCCAAATCAGAGACCCACTTCTACCCTGACCCAGCACCAGTCTTTATCCACCTTGAACAGAGCTGAGAATAGCCCCACCCACACCAATTACACTGTACTGTAGATCAGCTCATACAGTCCAGGTCTCAAACTCCCAGGGAGCTGATACTAACAAACATCACCACTGGCTCAGCCTAGTCACAGCAGCCAACTCAGAGCCAAAGATCTGGCTTAGGTCAGAGCATGCCCCCAGCAGAGGTAGCATGGGGAGAAGCACCAGCTGTATCTAAGAACCAGGGGCACCTTCGACCACGAACTGCTAGCAGGCTCTTCTTGCAAAATAGTACAACTTCTGATATAGACCCAGTGGCAGGAGCATGAGCTCAAGCTACAAGGGGGCCAACTCAGGTTTCGGAGAGCCTGAAAGTCACCACACCAACAAGGCCCACCCCATCACCGTCCTTGTCCTCACACTGGCGGGGTCTGTGCAGTCTGAGCAGTGTCTCTAGGTTCTCTCTCTAGCACATCCCTCCTGAGCACAACAAAGGGGGAGTGCAATCCATCATAAGCACAGACCCCAAGGCGTGCAATCAGGATCACTAGTTCTACACACAGAAAATCTTCTCCCTTCCCCCCACAATATAACATCAAAGCTACTTGGCACAAGGAAGAATCCAGAAACTTTAAACTGAACCAAAAAGGAGTTGAGAGAAGACTTAAAGGACCTCAAATTGACCCACCTGAAACCTGCTTGTTAAAGGACAAGAAAAAAAAAAAAAAAGACTCTTTCAAGCAGGGGCAACAGAAGCCCATAAGAACCACTTAGAACAGAAGAGGACTCCTTTTTTAAAGTTTCACAATTTCAAAGTCCTCACTCTAAGCAGATTAAAAAAAAAAGAATCATTTTTAAAATTTGTATTAATTTTTAAAATATTTTCAAATCTTTTCTAAAACTTTATTTTATCTATTTTTATTTTATTTTTACATTCTAATAAATAATTTTATTTCCTTGTCTTTGGAGATTTTTTTTTGAGTGAGTCCTTCTTGTGGTTTTACCATTTTGTTTGGTAGTTGATCTCTTCTATTCCCCTTTCTTGTACTTTTATCATATGCAATATTTATCTTTAGTCCATTTAGATAATTTTTGCATTTTAGGGTTTTCTGTTTTGTTTTGGTTTTGTCCTATTCATTTATGTACTACTAGTCTTGTTCAGGGCATTAACCTGGTTAAAGAAGAGACTGAGAGGGAAGGGAGAATCTGGCAGGCAGTTCATGACCAAGGCTCTGAGAAAAGGCCTGGGGGCAAAGTACTACAAAGAAAAGCTGGAGATGAAGGTTGGTATCTGGTCCAGGGTCTGGCATTAGCAAGCTCAGTTCTCACACTGAGACCTAGAGGAGTCACTTGAGGTTTCAGTTTCTGTTCAGATCAGTGGTGAACACACTGGGTTTAGACTCCCTCTGGGTTCAGGGCCACCATCCAAGTAGAATGTATGGCTTTGCTATGATGAGGACCCACCTCATCCTACAAATGTGGAGCTGATGCAAACGGAATGCTTTCTTAGCAATTTTCCTTCTTATTTGTCCATAACCAAGCAAAGTGCAAGAAATCCTAACACATATACCTCTTCGGACCTCAGTTGCACAGTCATTACCATAGGTGTTAGCAAAGAACTTAAAAAATAAACAAAAAAACTAATGCTTCTTAAGTAGAAAGAAGGGAGGGGGCTTTAGATGAACTCTTCTTACCTGTTTTCCCACACATCACTTGGAGGCTAAGGCTTGGCTACCAAAAAAGTCTTAACATATTAAAAATAAAACTAAATAAGTAATAAAAATGAATTATTTTGGTTTCATGACTGAAGAAACACAGAGAAGTATACATTTCGTAAGCCCTCTTCACCTTTAAAGACTTGTAGCATCTTAACCTTTAACCTCATTACTTAGCCCTGATCATATAAAGCATTGATCTATTCTCTATAATCATTTCATGTGCATTTGTCAAACTCATTCAGTTAGTCAACACCTGCCGAGCGCCATTCTGTGCTAGGTATGAGTGACTCATTGTCCTGTCCTTGAACTCAGCCTAACAGAAAAGCCTTTCTGTAACCAGCTGGGAATGAAGGCAAATGCAGTGTCCACCTGTGTAGCCTTCCTCACAACTGACTGACCAGTCTCTGTCAGGCAGTGGATAATACTCAGAAAATTCTGAGATGGCAAATGATAGAATGGGAATTTTTAAGTGAGTTCTGGGCTCAAAGCCCAGTTGTACCATTTATTTCCTCTGCAACCCTGGGCCTGCCTGACACTCACTTTTCTCATCTCAACATAGGGATAAGAAGAGTTTAGGTATGGTAGCTCATGCCTGCAATCTCAGTATTTGGGAGGCTGAGGCAGAAGGACTACAAGCTAGCGGCCAATCTCTACAACCTAGTGAGATTGTTACAGCATAAAAAAATAAAATAGGTCTGTGGATGTAGCTCAGTGGTAGAATGCCCTTGGGTTCAACCCCCAGCACCAGGAGAAAAAAGAAAAAAAGAAGAGTTCCAGTTTCAAATAGCCATCCTGCAAATTCAAATATGATTCAAATAAAGGGCTTAATATAAAGCCAGATCAAAGTCAGTACTCAAAATTAGTAGATGTCAATTCATACCTCAACTATTAACAACACTCCTTCAGGGTCTGAGGAGCATTTATAAAGATCAACTATCATTTTCACAACCCCTGTTGCTTCTCCATCAGAATTCTGGCCAGGCAAGCCCAGAACACATATTTTTTTTATGTTCTTAAAGAAAAGGTGACTGTTCTTTAGATAGATGTCTAAGATCATGATGACATCTGGAGCCCCAAACCTTGGTGTTACCATGTACTAATTCTTGACCAACTCTTTTAAGGATGAAACATGACCTATGTTCTCACCAAACAGAAAACAACAGACAACTGGAAACATTACAGAGACTGGAAGGAGTCAGTTTATCCACCAGCTGTGCTGTTCTCTGTGGACAGTCTCAGCTCAAGCAAACAACTTGTTTGAAATGTAATGTCGAAAAAAACATTAATGTTACAAGAATGCATATTTTCTTCAATGCAGTGTATATACAAATATGGGTATACACACACACACACGCACACACACACACAAACACACTCCCTTTAGAGAAGGTGGATGGGCCTCATGCAGCCTCTCCCTCAGCTACATCTACCTTTTTTTCCAGCCAACACAAGCTGCTTGCCCCTGTGTATGGAGCTTAGGGAAGCTGAATCATTCCAAGAGATCCTCTGGAGGACATGGAGAATGGCCTCAATACTCAGAAAGAGGCTGTGTTATGCCACACAAAAATGAAGAGAATTAAAGCAGATTTGAGGGCACATAAGAGAATTTTTTTTTTTTTGTGGTACTAGGGATTGAATTCAGGGACATTCTACCTCTGAGCTATACCCCCAGCCCTATTTTTTATTCTTTATTTTGAAACTGAGTCTAAGTTGTGGAGTGCCTCAGTAGGTAGCTGAGGCTGGCTGTGAACCCAGATCCTCTGGTCTCAGCCTCCCGAATGCTGGGATTACAAGCGTGAGCCACCACACCCGGCTGAGAAAATTTAAATAGATATTTCCTCATCCATAAGGAACAGAGCAAATGGCATCCCAAGCTTGATTATTTGGCTAACACTTTACAAATCACACTCACCTACACTGGTTCCTCACTGATTTTTTCCAATAACTCTATAGGTTAGGTAACACCATCCAAATTCTACAGACCCAGGAACATCATGTGTTATATTTCAGGACCCAGCCAATAGTATGGCATCCCCAAAGTCCTATCTTCTTTCCATTTTACCATGCTTCATAAGTTGGAGTAAGCATCAGAATGACCCTGAGGGCTTGTTCCGGCATGGATTGCTGGGCTCCTACCACTCTCTAATCCAGCAGGTCTGAGGTGAGACGGAGAATCTGCATTTCTCACAAGTTCTCAATTGATACCCATCCTGTTATCTGAGGACCACATTTGGCAAACTACTGGATGATATTCCTGAGCCACTGAAAAGGTAAAGCCCTTACACAATCATCACCTTTCCACTTCCTACTCCCCACCTAAATCCTACCAAACCACATCTACACAAGAGATATTTTATCATTAATGTTAAAAAAAATCCCGTTGTTGTTTTTGTTTTGTTGTTAATTTTTGTTTTGTTTTCTGATACTGGGCATTGAACCCAGAGTCATTCTATCTCTGAGCTATTCACACACCCCCACCCCCCTACCCCCACCAGGCCTTTTTTAGGTTTTTATTTAGAAATAGGGTCTCACTAGATTGCTGAGGGCCTTGCTAAGTTGCTGAGGCTGGCCTAGAATCTGTGATCTTCCTGTCTCAGCCTCCAAAGTACTGAGATTACAGGCATGCACCGCCATACCTGGCTCCCATTGTTGCTTTGACCAGGCTGACACAAGACTAGAAGATCAGGGCCTTCAGACTAGTCCTGATTTGCCAGGAACCAGATGGGGAATGTTGGGCAAGTGATTTCTCTTCTATGCCCTTAGTTTCCCCTTTAAGCAGGGGAAGGCCAAATCGGATGATTTCCAAGGGTCCCCCCTGCAGAACAACAAGGCTAATGCTCCGAGGCCAGCAGAGTGGCTGTTCTGCCCTGGGCACTCGCTGCCCATCCATGCAGCATCTAGAGGAGCTCCTCTCCACAATGAAGGAACGCCTGGGAGCTTACAGGGTGCCCATGTTGTCCATGAAGGGCTTTTGAATGCTTGTATGAACCTGATTCCAGGTGGTACATTAGCTTGCAAACTATTAAAAAGATGATGAGAACAAATTCAGGCTGCACCATCTCTCCTAATGGAAAGCTTAGTTTCCTTTGGGTTGTAGTGAGATAGATGAGGGCTCCCTCCCATACTGTACCTTCTCAGGACCTCCCCTCTCACCTCTCTGAAATCCTAATTAGTAACTATTTCTTGGTCTCTGTCTCTTTTAAAAGCTTTGTTTGGGAACAAGGGGATACATGACTTTACTTTTGCCATGTGCAATGGGCACTAGAGTGACTGGCCTTGTATGCTCTGTGCCCACTGCTGCCCAGCCAGTGCCAGGTGCCCACCACCCATGCAGCCAATGGTCCCGGTGGGGCTGAGGCAGCATCAGGTGGACAGAGTGTAGTCAGGGAGTCAGAGCCTCTGGTGAGGGGACTGGCTGCATCCCCATAGCTGGGACCTTCTGCCTCAGAATCACTGGCTGGGTAACCACTGTGAGAACTCTCCTATGAAGTATAGAGTGTCTAAAAGCATTCTGGTCTCTGCCCTCCAGATGCCAGTAGAAACCCCACACCTCAACTGTGATGACCAAAAGTGTCTGCAGACAATCAAGTGTTCCCTAGGGAAGCAAAGTCTCCCCTATTGAGACCCAGGGTTCTAGACACAAAAAGGGTGCTGTGAACAGAACACAGGCTTCAGAGCTAAATGAACCATAGTTCAAATCCCTCTTGGTCAGCACACCAACCAGGGGACCTCAGACAAGTCCTTCTTTTTCTCTTATTTAAAAACTTTGAGAAGCTCACATTAAATCTTTAAAATGACAACATACAAAACTGTATAAAGCAAAAAGTAAAGTTCCTCATACCCCTCTCAGCCCATTCCTCAGGGATAATTGATGACAATTTGGTGTTGATTCAGATATTTTATATGCAAATAAAAACATTCATCAGATGTGTACATATATATGTACATACATAAGCAAAAACAGTCCCTCTCCTTTCTCCTCCAGAGAAGTCCAACTCAGTGTTGGTCAGAAGCAAATACTAAGTACATAGTTTCTAAACACATCACAATCCCTCTTTGTCTGAGAGTTGTAGGGCCTTTTCTTGGTGCCTGAGATAAACCACACAATGTAAATCACATTTAATCCAGCATGTATTTCAGATTTCTCCAACAATAAGAGCTAAGACATATGACAGGAATTCGAAAGAGCAAACACTGAGGGGCTGTAGCATGGGATTTGTGGATGTGGCTCTGCCTTTCAAAGCTGAAAAAGAGCCTACTAGCAGGTACTGGGCTTTCCTTGAAGACAGAGACCAGGCTAATCTATTCCTCCAGGACCTCAGTGCGTTCTCTGTAAAGATGGTGGCTTCCCATGTCCTTCTTTATTCACATTCCCTGACAGAAACAACTGAAAATACCACACAAACATTCCGTTCTCAATAGAACACATCATCTCCACGTGAGTCTCACACTAAGAAACCGCACAGCATTTGGGAATTTATGCCTTTATTTGCAGCTCTAGCAAAACAACACGGCACTGAGGTCATTTATTCTCCTGCCATTCTTGCCAAAAACAATAGAATCCATTCCAAGGAATAGGTTGGTTGTAAATTCATGAAACTGAAGCTCTAAACTGACTAGATATATTACTTTTCTTTACTGGGGACATACAATAATTCAGCTATTTTTCTCTCTCCTTTGTATTTGCAATGAATGAGGCTTTGACTGTATAATTGCACCCCATTTACTTGTTAGTCTTGCAAAACTGCACAAGATACAACTTTGGTAAACTGAATGCATGTCAGATGCAGCAGCTAGGCAGATTGTTTGGGAAATCCTATGAGGAATCTCTTCCTAAAATAAATTATCACCTCTCAACAGATCTACTGTCTACCAGAACTACATAAAAAAAAAAACAAAAAACACTCAAGGTCAGAAACAATGTTAGTGGTATTTCTGTCCCATCCAATCTTCAATTTCCACTCTTATGTGTGCACATCCTTGGGATGGAGACTCAGTCTTCTCCATGGAAGTACTGTATGCCTACAGGTCTCGGGCTATGAAAATGGCATACTTAGATGAGCCAAAATCTAACTCTTTGTAACTCACACCCATTGGTTCCTGAGCTACCGTTGGAAGTCAAGCATCCTAAATGCCCTCACCATGAGTGGCCTTACAAATACCTGAGTGTAGCTATTGCATCTGTACTGTGCTGACTGATACTAGACTTGCATATCCTTCAGAGTTTGAGCACCCACCCCACTCCTTAAAACTATACACAAAGCACTTGAAACCACTTCAGGATGAAGAAATCTGAGCCTTGTTATGAAAGCAGAATGAGTGTTCACTCCTAATCTGACAGTATAATTTGATCATCATCAACTAGGAATTTCTCCTCCTGCCTAATCACCAATGGGAAATATGACTCGGAATCAACCTTGCTAAAAGTGAAAATTATAATTATTAGCATATGCCTGTCAACATTTATGTGGCTTGTATCCAAATATTCTATTTTCCCTAAGGGTGTTTTTTAATAAATAATTTATTTTAGTTGGATCACTGAGAAGAGATGTGGCTTAAAAGTAGTTATTCTGTGAGTTTCTATTGAGATTTTTTTTAATGACTGCTTCATAACACATGCTTCAAAAACTCTAAAGCAACAATCCTGTATCTATGCATTACTGCATTGTATCCAAATTCTTCTATGGAAAAAAAAATTGTGAAATGCACCCTAACTCTTCCAAAGGTAACATCATGCTAATAGTTCTACTGATGACTGAAAATTTTATAATGAGACATAATATATGTTTAGTAATGCCTTTAAATAAGATGTGGACTTCATCAAGCATATTTGTATCTGCACACATTTGAAAAATGGGAGCAGAATATATATGTGTATGTGCAAAGGAAATTTTTCTCATTCACATGACACTATGAAACTCCAGGTAACACCACTGTAACTGCCCAGGTCCCACATTTGTAGGGGAGGATGTGGATGTTCTTCAGCACTCATGTGCCTGTGGGTTTGAAATGACCCACAGTCTGGGCATGGAGGAAGGTGACCATGCACTCGGGTATCACCATTCTGGTTTGAGTTCTGAGTGTGTGACAAAAAAAGGAGACTGGCTCTTTCTGCTACCTAGATAAAAACAGAAGAACCAATTAATTGGCAGAACAGATCATCTGAACTCCTCATTCTTGTTAAGAAAAGTCCAGAACTCTCTGTTCCCAGTGCTAAACAGTTACCAGAAACAAACCAGAGTATTCCCTGATGGAGGTGCAGGCCAGCCATTCTTCCTGCCAATTTTACCCTATCTCAAGCCAGACCTTTAGAAGCATGTGTACTCAGTATTATTGGATTACTTTATAGAACTCTACTTTGGCTAAGCATTGCTGTACGCTGAGAGACTGTGGAGGAAGATCTCATTCCTTGCCAGGTGCTGGCAAACAAATGCCCACCCTGACAAATTCTCTTGGGAGAAAGGGTCTTTGGTCTTAGTATGGGAACACCTCTAGATCCCCTGATTATGGCCATGTTTTCCCGTCAAAGGGCCACAGGGCTGTGTGCTTCATCACCTGCTTTGATTGTTAGTAAGCCCTGGGCTCAGCTCTAGAAGTACATGGAAAACTCCTGTGCCTGCATCCGGGTACTACCTTTATTGTAGATTTACTTTTCTTATATTCAAAGATTGTCATATATTTGCTTTATTATGTTTTGGTGAACGAGGCAGCAAAAAGAAAATTTAAAAATAAAGACATGTCAGATTGTCATGCATTTGCTTACAGATCTGAGAATAACTGACATTACAAGTAAGTTCCTGCTAGAAAATTATGCCTTCCCTGAAATAGGTTTAGGAGAGGAAGACAAATATATTGATGGTCTTGAAATTAGGGAGATAAAGTCAGTGGATGGAACAGAGTGCTCAACAAGGGCCCTTAGGGAATGGGGTGCTATCCCTGGATAAATTCAGGACTGGAATTTCACAGTGGTCCCAATGGGGCTCAGAGGAAAATTATTCCTCTAACTGGAGATCTTTTTTCCCTTGGTAAAGACTGCATCTGACATTTCCAACCTTCTCTGACCTCTTCTTCCAGTATCTTTGGAGTTAAAGAAGAGTAGGAGCATCATGAAGCCATCTGTGCTCTCCCACCTCTGACAAATGGCTCCTCCTGGCCAGCCTGCCAGGGCCAAGCACTGCCCAACCATCCTGAGAGAAAAGAAACTCAGCTCTACCCATAAGTGCTCCCAAGATCATACAGAGTCTGAGGTTAGTGATTTATGCTTCTAAATCCCAACAGCACATTCTGTGTGAACCTTACACATAGGAGAACGCACGTGTGTGTGTGTGTGTGTGTGTGTGCGCGCACGTGCTCCCCTGCATGCACACACACGCATGTGAGCAAAGGCACAGTGCGTTTAGTCTTCTTGAGACTAAAACAATCCCTCTGAAGGTGATGCAGGCAGCCACATGGAAACAGCAGGCAAACCCTGCACTCTGCCCAGGGCTGGGGCTCATCCAGACTCCTGTGCTTATTGCAAGTGGTGTCCTGCCTCCTGGTCTCCGAGCACAATGCGGGCAAAGATGACTTCCACTTAGGCAGTGTGTCCCCGCGTCAGCTAGGCAGTGTTCCCATTCCTTGGGCGATCCAGCTACTCCAGGTCAGAGGGATCCCAAGGACTCCACAGCCTCCAGAGTACACACACACACCAAGGCAGAAGACATGGTCTAACTCAAGGCCCTGGGCTTCCCTCTAGGAGCAAAGCCAACAACAGCCCAACGATACACTGTCTGTCTCCAAGTATTCTTCTAAATAACGGATTCACCAACATTGAAGAATAGGGTTTCAAACATATAAAAGCATCTTCGTTTCCAGGTATTTGTAAGAAATCAGAAGTACCTGGGAGTACCATGACCACCTCAGCTGAGCTGGGTGAAAGCTGCTCTCAGGAGGAGGCACTAGGTGCCATGGTGCCCCTGCTCTCCAGAACAGGGCCTTCACCAGAACCCAACCACGCTGGCACCTTGGTCTCAAAACTTGTAGTTTTCAGAATGAAGATAAATAAATGTTTGTTGTTTATGAATTAATCAAACTACTGATCAAAGCATTGTCAAACTTCACTTTTATAGCTCTGTATGATCACCATCAGAAAATACTTTCCTGTCTCATACTCCCCCACCAGTTCACCTCTAACAACCTGCATTTCTCTGGCGGCTCCCAAGTCACTTCTTCTAGGATCTTTTCCTGATGGAATGGCTTACCATCCTCTGACCTGAGCCACTGTCAGGGCACCTCAAACATGTACTCTGGCTTGCTTTATTTCATGTGTTTCTCTCTTGGCTACATCAATCATAACCAGTGCAGCACTCATGAGGCAAGCAGCAAGTACTATATTCCATGATTAATGGGCCAATTAGCTCATACACTGATGGAGTAAGCAGATACATTAAAAACCACTAAGATTCTTCCAAACCTGAGACTCAAAATCAAAACTTCAGTCCTCAATCTTGCCAAAGCTTTCTTATCTTTATCGTGTTCTTTATAAGAAGATTGGATCAGGAGTTTTACAGATCCCCTCTTGTCACAGGTATAATGTCAGAATTTCTATCTTAAAGCTAAGGAAAATGAGGATCAGAGAAGTTAAGCACTAGCCTTGATACACACAGCTATTCAGGGGGAAAGGTGAGGACCGAGCCTGATCTTGGATGCGACAATGTCCAGGGCCATCCTTGTCCACGACATCACCTCCCATCACACCTGGTGACTGGGACGAAGTGAACACTCAGCAGGTCTTCAGCAGTGAGCTGCTACATCCTAAGACTGAGGGTCTTATGCTGAGGACTCAGGCAGCTTTCTTCAAACAGTCATTTCCATATTGTGAAAACACTTTACACTGTTCAATAAGAAACATTTAAAAAGTGCTATCGATCCATTTAAAAACTCAGCTGACATTTTTTACTCTATTGAGAATTTACTCAAACTAAAGTTGGCTCATTAGGACTCAACAAATACAACATGATTAATTCGGGGCTGTTGTTCTACCTAGCAGGTAGAATTGCAGCAATTTCTACCATTTTTTATAAAACTAATACCACATTTTATGAGCATGGGGAAAGGTAATAAAAATGTATTTAAAGTGGATTTGATCATGCCAAAGAACCTCTTAAACACAGTGAGAGAAAGCCATAGCACCCCATAATTACAAGATGAATTTAACTACCTTTGTGATTCTCTATTACTCCACTCAAAAGGTGGAACACAACTCACAATGGCTTTTTTCCTAGAGGCACAGGGTTCTCAGAGTCTCCAAGAGCCAGAGGGAAGCCAGAAAAGAACCACATGGCCACTCCCAGCACTCAGTGAGGAAATGGACCTGACAGAGTCAAGTGGACCGGGGAGAAATCCAGGTTTGTTAAGGATATACTACACATCTGCTCCTCAGCCCTTTGCAAACATGATAGCATTAGTCTTCAAAGTATCTTGCAGCAGGTCTCATCAGCCCCAACCCATAGATGAGAAGGTGCAGGCTAGGTAAATCCAACTAGTCTTGTAGGCAGCAAGCGAATGGGAGAGCAGGATCTGACCTTGAGCACTTTAAAGTGGACTCTGCACCCACAGTACTCTGAAAAGAGAAATTACCTCCTGCTTTGGCCTCTTTGCTGTTTATCCTAAGCCCCTTTCCCACACTGATGGTTCAAAGCTCCATTTAATGCCACTAGTTTTATTGAAGTTATATCCACACCTCATTGGTTAAGCTGTAACCTCTAAAATGAGAGCATTAAGCATCAACATTTTTCATTTTCTTTCCTTATGAGAAAATGTAGATAGAAATCCATGCTGCCAACTTAACTCTCATAGATGGTATTGGGTCTCAGGAACCATTTAGTCTACCCCCTTCATTTCAGAGATGGGCAAACTAAAGTCAAGAAAGGCCATGTGCCTTGCCCATTTTAAGAGTGGCAAAGCCATGTCCCACCTAGACCTTCCTCCTGGGACACCATCTTTCCAGGCTCAGGGCTTGATGCAAGAGTGTGTTAGAAATGCTAAGAAGCAGCAGCCTCAGCAGCAAAACAGTTGGAGACAATGTAAATGTTCATCAATGGGGGGTAATTAGAAAAACTATAGCATAAAAATAGAATACCACAATGTAAAGGAATCAAAACAGAAAGCACCAAAAATAATGCTGAGTGAAATAAACAGGTTAGAGAAGGAAATAATAATTTCTACTGCAAAACATGTAATTAAGTGCAACATTGCTTGTGGACATGCACACAGGACACACAAGTATCAGAACCAGAACAGAAAATCAAATTAATGATCTGGTCACTTTACAGAAAAGAAAATGGGAAAGAAGACTAAGAGGTAACCCCCATGAGAGTTCAGTCTTACATATTTTAAGTTTTATTTCTCTAAAATAAGCAGACAGGCACAAGTAGGCAGAGATGAAAGAGGAAACTTTTAACTTGATCTAGCTTCAAAGCCAAAACACTGAGTTAAAGTGAGGGCACACCAATATTTGAATTAGTAGTTTTCTGTTTCTTCCCTGCCTGAATTGAGGTAGAACACTTAAAAATCAATACTCCAAACATTTTTAAAATAGTAACAATCTTATTGTCAGAATCAAGACACAGAAGAGATGACAGTCGGGAGGGAAGCTGCTTTGGCTGGAGAGGGGTGTGGATGTCTGGGGCAGGGCCTCCGTGGATGAGAACAGTTGTTGCCACAGGAAAAACACCTTCCCTGTTACATGGAAAAGGAGAAGGAGCAGGGAGACATTGGTGTAACCAAATATGAGGGGGCCAGAAGAAAATGACCAAAATGCACCCCACAGATCAGGCCAGCTACCTCCGAAATCAATAGCTCCAGAGAATAGACAGGGTGAAAGGATTATAAAAAGCAGAAAAATTTAGAGGCCCTATCAATGCAATCAGAGGCTCTTTGGGGGTGAAGTTAAATTCCATATCAGGAGGATCATTACAGTGACTCAAGACTTCTATTAACCCTATCTTACAAAACTTCAGACTCATCTAGAGGGAAAGAAAGTTTTCTTCTAATAAATAATTGTAAGCCTGGCATAGTGGCACACACCTATAATCCCAGTACTTGGGAAGCTGAAGCAGGAGGATCACAGGTTGGAGGACAGCCTCAGCAAGTAGTGAGACCCTGCTTCAAAATAAAAAATAAAAAGGGCTGGAAGCATAGCTTGTTGATAGAATGCCCTGAGTTCAATCTACAGAACCAAAAATAAAGCAAATGAGCAATTCTACAAATAAGCAAGCTTAACTCCACACACCCCCTTTAAAACTTTGGCAAAACGCCAATGTTGTAGTAATCTACGGGCTCTGGTTCTAGAAGTATAGCTGGAAAGACTTTCTCCTTTTGAATTATAGAATTTTTGTCTTGAAACAGTTCAGTGCTTTGGTCTGGATTTCAGCTTGTCAAGATGGTGGTGTAATGGATTGGAGGTCAAGTGGACAGCATGGGGGGGGCTGATTTTCTGGGCTTTATTTGTATCTATTTCTACAAATTTCTGTTTTGCTCTGAGGAACAACCAGCATCAGCTCAGGGTTCTTGCTGCTGGGCTGCTCAGACAGAATTAGTATTCACTCCAAAAGGAAAGATTGTCTCCCTTTTATTCCCCTCTAAAAGGGCCCCATGCTGCAGGTCAGCTCCACACCTCTCCAGCCATTTCTGAAACACAGCTGCCTCATCAGATGGAACCTCATGCTGAATATGGCAGGCTCTTTGCTGAGGGGACCATGGCTACAGCAGAGAAATGAAATGCATGTGTGTTCCCTCGCTTTGGTACATCTTCATGTCATCAGAATTTCATCCTGAATCCCTGAAGTGAGGTGGCGATTGTATCCATAAATCACCTTCCCAAGCCCCCAGTGCAATAACAATAGCAGCATGTTTATTCAGCGAGAATACCGTCAATAAGCTCTGGTTTTGTTTTCAGATAGGACTAGTAGAGATCTTTGAAATAACTTGTTGGAATCTTTTTCATTCCCCACTCTGTGACTAACAAAAGCAGTATCTTTTATTTTTTTACAACAGTAATAAAGTTCAATAAATTATACCTTTCATTTCCCTCCAAGCCATTTGGATGGCCTTCCTCATCAAGCCTCCTTCCTGGGAAGGAAGAGAGAGCAAGACACCACCTTGCCACCACACTGAGAAAGGCTGATTACGTGGCACCAGGGGGCAAATCTACAGACCAAAGGCACAGAACACCAAGGCCAGGCTGTAGCCAAAGAAGACACCATCACACAAACTCAGCGGCTTATGGATTCCTCCATTACCCAACCCCTCCCCTTGCTCCCACCCCTACCTCTGCTTGCTCTACTCCCCACCTCATTGGCTCCAGTGCTTACACGCACTGCACACCTGTTGAGACAGAGGATGGATGTCTTAGAATTGCTAGCTGGGTCTAGCAAGACAAGAGGGGTCTTTGTTAATACTGTCCCTATTGCCCAGGATGTGAGCTTAAACATCAAGTATTTGATAACTATTAATGGAATGAATGGGTGGATGGGTAACATGAATGCACAAAGTCATAAGAGCCTGAATCTCTTCAGCTCTGCTAATTGGGATCTAGGGTGCAGCATACAGTGCCCCCTACCTCCTGTAAGACAGGTCAGCACCAATTAGCCCTGAGAGATTCAGAGCATCAAAACCATGAAAGCCACTTTCAGAAGGAAACAGAATGAAAAAGAAAGAAAACCTGAGTACGAAGAGAGGAGAGCCACAAAGAGAGGTTCCAGACAGGAAAACCAGGGAATAAAAAAGCTACTTGCTAAAGCAACACTTACATGCACTTGCTACATGCCATGCAAATTAACCCATTTAACCTTCTTAACCTATTATTGAAAGGACATTTATTGTATTTCCAGATGGGAAGCATTCAAATCAGAGAAGTTAAGCTATTTTCCCATAATCACACAGCTAGGCACTGTCAGCTGAGATTTCAACTTAAGAGAATCTGACTCCAAGCTCCAAGACCCCAGATTGCACTTAACCAAAATGCACTGCATAGAATACACTACACCTCCTCCAGGGACCTGGGAGGCGGGCTTGAAATCACAGACATGAAAACAGGTAGTGAAAGGCCAACGTGGAAAATGGTATAGGCTAATTGAACTTTTTTACTAAGAGATTTCTCAGTTTTTAACTTGCTAATGAGCATTGCAAATCTGCAAGAGAGGACCAGAGTACATATGTGTTCCTCATTACCTGTCCAAGGACTGGAATGAGATCACACTTCCAGAACCACTGCTCTGGTATGAGCTCCCAGGTTGGCTTGGAATCAGTGGAGGGAAGGTGCTAATAGTGCAAAGGGCAGAGGCCACTGGAAACGCGAATCCTTCGAGTGCTCAGTATCTCGGCCAGCTGCCTGCAGAGGTCTGCCCAGGGCCTCCAATTCTTTTCTGGCCTGTGCAAGATGGAAAACCCATCTGCATTCATCCAGGGCTCTCTCTAACTGTGCAGCCTACCCAGTGCTCTCCACAGGAAGTCTTTCTTTGTAGACTTCACAAAGAAAATTTCTCACCTGAGTTAATAATTGTTCCCTTTAATTCTGAACTCCTGTCCATCCTTCTGTGAAGAGGAGATTTGGCATGGAAACATTAGGAGAAAAAAGGATATACTTCTTCACCCTAATCTCAGAAGGAATTTCTCTTTGAAAAGCCTGAAGTTGATGGCTATTATACTACACTGACAGGACATTAATGATTCACCTAAAGATAACAAGTTAAAGAACTCCACGTCTCATTTTAGAGCACCAGGTAAGTAAGGTATTTTTTCCCTGTCTTAAAGTCAGTTATATGATAATTAGTGCTAGCTCCATGAAGCCCTGTTGGACAAAGTTCAGTAAATATGTCTAAGCAGAGAATAACTACAGCTCAGTAACTACTTTTTGAATATCTGAGTTCCCTAACAATTCACACCAACACCTAAGACAGTCATTTCAAAGGTCAAGCTAGAGAGCTGGATTGGAGAGCCTGACCACCAGAGCCCCAGGATCTAAGGCAATGAATGATGACAGAAAGATGTTACCCAAGGGTCCCAGAGGATTAATATCATTTAGTAAATAAGGCAGGGGTTCCTAATTTCAGCTACTGAATAATCAAGCAGAATCCTCCAAAATATTGCCATCATCACGTCACTTCCCTGGCTCATGAACTTTCTATGGCTCCCCACTGCCGAAAAAACAAAGTTCAAAATTGCTAGACAGGTATGGAATTCTCTTCACAGCTTGCCTCAAATCACTTTTCTAACTACACTATTCTAGAACCCCCCATGCTGGGCCTTCCTTCCCCTGCTCCCCATCATCACCTCTATCATGAAACCCCTTCCATACCCATTCCAGCCCATAGTTGTCATGAAACTTTGATAATGTGGTGTGTTTCTTTGTTTCATTACTAAGGATTGAGCCCAGGGGCATTCTACCTCTGAGCCACACCCTCAGTCCTATTTTTTATTCTTTATTTTGAAACAGGGTCTCACCAAGTTGCGGAGGGCCTTATTAAGTAGCTGAGGATGGCCATGAACCCAGCTCTGCTGGGGTGGCATCACAGCTCTCTGGATCTCTCCTACGTACAGGGATTACAAGCATGCGCCATCATGCCCGGCTTCTGATAATGTTTTAATTGAGTTCTGTTTCGACAAAGTTTCCCCTTCCCCCACCCACAACTGCAAACCTGCCTTAACTACATTGAATTCTTTTTCTGCTTAGGAGGGAAAATGACTTCTTTCTACTGATGACAACTTCCACTGGAGACCAGTGATTCTCCTGTTTCCTGAAAGATGAAATGTTCCACATCATCCATGCCTGTGGTTTATATTTCACCAAGTGGTGTCAGAGCTGATATAGTAACCGCCCAATTTTACTGAGTGGCACACAGTGTAATTGATGACGTCTGCTGGGGCTGATATTTTAAGCGAAGGTTATTCTCAGCTCTGCCCACTCTCCCTGTGGCTCAGTATCAAAATAGCCAGCAGCAGCTACACCTGAGGTACAAAGTGTGGCCACTTGGCTATGGCCCCAATTATACCCCATAAAGTCATGAGGTTCCGGGAAGATTGATCTGAATAGACCCAGTTTTCAAGCCTGTAGAGCTAGAAAAAGAAAGCAGGGTGGGGCTTTGTGCAATACAGTCACCATTACTCCTAAGAGGGAGAGAAAAAAAAACAGATTATTTGGATCTTTTACCTACACCCATTTCAGTACCATGCTCTTTTTGGTGCTAAAGCTTCTGTGTAACTCCCAAACCAAAAGAAGTAATCATTTAGACCCCCAAAAGGCAAATGATGCCCACCTTCATCTATTCCTTTTTCCAATGTATATTAGGAAAAAAAAATCTTCCCTTCATAGTTTTGTATTTGTTTGCAAGCCTTAGAGAAGAGTAGATCTGATGGTTATGTGATCCCTATAGGACAAGACCTACTTCTAATTATTAGCTAAAAAAAAACAGAAAAATCAGTTCACTGTAACTATCAGTCAAGTCATCTTTGCAAGCAAAATCCTGAGAGGGACATCTGCAGAAGGGTTTGTTTATCAGGTACAGACAGGGAATTTGTTGCTCAGCATATATTAGTATTCTTCATAAGTAAAGTTTTTTTCCTTTTAGTAAAAGTTCTTAAATGTTGATCATCTTTTGCATGGAAAATTCCTATCCTAAATTACTAATGCCTTCAGACACTCTAATGTGAATTATTGTGATGGTTTACTTTTTGTTGGAATTGTAAAGGAGGTCCTGGGAGCCTAAGACATGGATAACCCAGAAGGAGCCTCCCAAGGAAAATTTTCCTGTGCATCCTGTCTCCTTTGCACGCCCATACTCACAGTCCCCCAGCTACCAGTGCACATGCTTCTCTGCACACCCTGCATCTCAGCCATCAACATATCCCACTGCAACTGTGCACTGATTTGTCTCCCAGTTCCTCCTGCTAAGCTCTGCAGAGGTGGCATCACAGCTCTCTGGATCTCTCCACAGTACCGGGCCTGCTGCTTCTACAACCAGAGGTAGCTCAATAAATGTCTGAGAGTGACTGGATGGATGAATGCATGCATGAATGAACAAAATATTGCACTACTCCAAGGCATAAGTGTATGTGAAAATTTTAAAAGCAGTTCTGTTGATAAGAAAACCAGAGTCCTGAGGGAGTGATCCATCAAAGGGACAAAGTAGCGGGCAATAAGGGGACACCATGTGCCACATGACATGCCTGTGCCTCCCCTCAGGTTCACCACCATAATCCTGCCAAACTCTAGAGCCATGGTTGAAGCTCATTCTCAGAAGCATTAGCCCTTTGAGATGTGGTAGGTAGTATTTTTCCTCTTAGTCTCAGTATTATACATATATGTAGTTGAACTACCATCATTTTCAACAGCATGATCTTTGTCAAGAGCAGCCACACACAATGGGAATAGTAATGTGACTCATGGCAGGTCCTTGTTGTGTCTTAAATAACTCATCTGAGGACATGGATAGTGATTTACAGCAGCCATCATGAGGCTGATTCTATGTCTGCCGGGTGGGTGGAAAGAGCCCTCTGAGGATCAGTGAGCCCATGCAGAAACAGCCTTCTACATAGAAGCCATGAAGAAGCTATTTAACAAATGAAGTTTCAGTGCCCTTGAAGATCTTCAGGATTAGCATTTTTTTGTGCGTATGTAGAAAGAAAGTTTCACTTTTATGGCTCATGTAAACTGGGGAACGTCTCTAGGTACAACATGTTCCGTAAACAAAGGCACTGGATTTAGCCCCCAGTTCACAACCTTACTCTCATAACCATTTGACTATTTTTTTTCTTGTGGTGGTACCTGGGATTGAACCCAGAGGTGCTCTACCACTGAGCTATAACCCCAGCCCTATCTTAGTTTTTATTTTGAAGCAGGGTCTTGCTAAGTTACTGTGCACTAGCCTCAAACCTGTGATCCTCCTGTCTGTGATCCTCCCAAGTACTGTGGGGTTGGGGCGGGGGGGCTCACAGACATGCACCACCATGTCTGGCTGATTTTTTTTTCTTTTTTTAACAAAACCAATCAATAATTGTATTGGTCAATTTAAAAATTGATTACAACTGCCCTAGATATAACTTCAGACAAACAACCAATTTGATAAAATAATTTCTATCGCCCCACTCAATTCAGTCCCCAGAGTCAATAAAATAAGACAGCTAGCTGGCCTCTGTGACAGCATTAACTCAGCACAAGGAAGGAAAAATGAGACAGCATTTCCTACAGACCACACAGCAAGAAATGTTACATCTTTTACCTTGGTCAAAGGGCTTGTTGGGATTCCAGTTTCTGAAATAGTCATCCTATAAAAGCAAAAAAATAGAAAACAAAGGTCAAATCATGGGAAGCTTCTTATATAACTGCATAAAAACACAAAAACTCATCTTTCTCCCCACTTTCCAAAACACAAAGGAAACCATTCACAGGTTAGACATCTTTTCCTTCCAAAAACAGGCATTAATGTGTAATCAAAAATATCATTTACTTTTCAAATCCTTGTCTTTTAAACTGTATGCATTAAACACTGGGAACAGTAAAAACATTTTGGCCCAACAGGGAAACAGCATTGTTCTTTTTGGTTTGACATATAAACCCAGACACCTTCTAAGTACAAGGTGTATTTGCTATCAATTATACTGTAGGTGATATCTGCCTACTCTCACTTATGATTAAGCCGCTGTGTTTGTAACAGCTGCTAATTCAACTGTCAACATTTCTTTTACATGGAGACATGTATCTTGTGCACAGTTTCAGCTTTCCAACACTCACAAAACCTAAAACAGAGGGTCATTCAAATGCTAGAATTAACCACAGGCATACATTCATTTAGTCTAATGCCATTCATTCTGTGTCTAGAAGGATAGAAAAACAAAGGCTGGCCAATCTGGTCTATTTATAACCATATCTATCTTGCATCAATTTATGCTCCAGAGTAGGCACTTGGTTATTCTGAAATTGCAAGAGTCTAGGCCACTCACATTGTCAGGTCTCTTCCCTCCCTCCCTCCCTCCCTCCCTCCCTCCCTCCCTTCCTTCCCTCCCTTCCTTCCATCCATCCATCCATCCATCCATCCATCCATCATTTTATTGGTGCATTGTGATTATACATAATGCAAGATTCAAGTGATACAAACAGCATGCACACAGAACTTGGTGTATTTTCCCCTGAATCTCACCCAATTCCCTCCTCCTCCCTCCCCACACATTAGCAAGATTGTTAGTAATATCGTCATATATGGACATAGCATTATTTGAACTTCTTTTTTCCTCAATCCTTTTTCCATTCCCCATCTCACTCCACCAACCCCTTCCACTACTCTCTCTCCTCATCTACTTGAAGTCCCTTTTGTTTCCTATTTCCTCTTTAGCTTCTATATATGAAAGAAAACATTACACCCTTGACGTTCCAAGACTTGCTGATCTCACTTAGCATAATATTCTCTAGGCCCATCCATTTTCCTGCAAATGATACAATTTTATTCTTCTTTAGGGCTGAGTTAAATTCCAGTACATATATACCACAATTTCTTTAGTCATTTATCTGTCAACAGACATCTAGTTTGGTTCCATAATTTGGCTCACTTCAAACAACTCTTTCCTTCCAAACAACCATTGTCTACTTGCTCGGTCCTCCTTGAACTCAATCAATGGCCCTGCAGTTCTCTAGCACACTCACTGTCAGCAAAACTGAACAGTCCTGCTGAACAGGTGTCACTCCTGTACATTAACTCCAGGTCCATGTCTAAGGCATTGGCCCTTTTCATTAATATTCAGTTTATTTTCTGTATGTGGTTTTGGCAGATACCTTGCATGCTACAGACACTTAAACAGGTGTCCAGAATGGGGCCTCGATTTCTCTTCTGGAGATGTTAATTTATATCAAAGTACACCATTAGTTTAAATTATTGTCCATGCTGTCTCTTGCTGCAGTTTATCTCTGACAATATCTTCTGTGAAGTTTATCAGCCTCTGTCGTTCAATTACCTGGCTTTATTAGATCCTTGTTGAGTTCACCTAAGCCTTTAAATAGATTTTAGGAAAGTGGATTTAGAGTAAAATCAGAACATATTGCTTCTTGGTCGTTGATTCCACTTTCTAGTGCTTGAATAAACATGAACAGGTTCCTGTGGATCTTGGAGATTCAGCTTTAGCCTATTTTTAACTCCAAGGAATTGGCCCATTTTGCTCTGGTTTTAGTTTTATGACATATCAAGCCTTCTCACCCAACCGGTTTGGGAGTCTTTGAGATCTACACTATGAAATACCACTGAGAACGTTTAAAAGCATCTCTCTGCAATACCTCCCTCCATTTATTATTTTAAGGATAGTAGGAATCTTTTGGAGTTTTGTGGTCTAAAACTTGACAGCCAGTGTTAAATGATACTGAGTTAAGTACTGGATTGTAGGGAGGAAATTGAGTACTTGATTTCTCCATTGATGGCCAATATTATCCTAGCCATCAATGTTATCCCAGCTATCACACAATCATATTAGCAACAGATTCTGCTAATCATAAGGGTAAAAGAAGACATGGCCCAAGATGAACTCACTCTCATTACCAGAGGAAAAAATACAAACTGTCCATCCTTTTAACTGTAGCTCATCAATGTTATCATACATACAGAGGAATCGTGTCCAGTGATGATGGGTGGAATCTTATAAAATATTGTCTACTGGAACATGCTGCTCTAATACAGTGAAGTCCTTGGAGGCTGGGGATGTGTTTCTCACAGGGATGAGCTGTAGCCAAAGACAAGTTCCTCTACTTTAATCTCACATGTTGCATTCTCTTTGATGTCAAAGAAAGGCTTGAGCATGCCTCAAGATCTGAATATTCTCTACTGTTTTCAATACATGTCATAAGTGGAGTGGAGTCTGAAGCATTCTCCTGGACCTTGTCACTTTTCCAGGTTCACTATTATGGCCATTTTTACATATTTCTTGAGAAAAAATCATGATTTTAAATATAAAGCCTCTAAAAGCAGCTGCTTGCATTGGCATATTAAAACCCCATTGCAAATGTACTAAAGTCACCTAATTATTGCCAAAATGTGAAAGTACACCTTGAGTGAAAATTCATTATGCAAAATAAGTCCTTCAAACAGTCCTTTGCCCAGCAAGGCCAAATAGGGAAGGAAAATGATTCCCTGTATCTGATTGCTTTTGCCCTGCCTTGGGAAAGTAGACTGTTAAAGCAAAAACCAATGAGCTAAAGGCTGATAAAACCTTGGGCATCAAGGCTTTGGCTACAGCTCAGGGGTCAAGATCATGAACACATGTAAACACCAGAGCCCACCTGGAAGATGGTCAATGAGCACTGGGGAAGGGGCTTTGTAGCAGTCATTGCTGCTGTCAAGGTCAGAGTATGAGAGGCCAGAGCACACGTGATCATGCAGGCTGGGACTACTTCCATTAAATCACTTTCTGTTTGGGAGAATTTCTGGTGAGACAGCAACCAAATACACATGCAAAAAGCCCAATATAAAAGAACGCCTTTTCTAGAGTTTCACCTCTTGACAATTTGTTTTTCCTTGCACCCCACCTAAGGAACAGGATGCTCAAATGCTATAGGGGCAGCTGTCCATGGTCCTGAACCAATACTCTTCCAGTACCAGGGCTAGTCACTTCTCCAGGGCTTAAGACCCAGCTAGCACTGGCCTAGCTTTTCTTGTGTCTCATTTTCTACCTAAATAAAAACATACATGATATGTACACTGTCTCCAGTTCCAAGTTCCCACCCTGGGGAGCATCTTGCTTGTCCCTACATAACCCTAATGCCACATTATCTCAAAGTCTGTTCTTGATACATGGACTTCAGAGTCTAGTCCAGATGCCAGCAAAGGATAGGGCTTCAAGAACTCTCACCTCTGGCCTTCCTACTTGCCCTAAAAAACCGAGGATTGTTGATACTCAGACTGTGGTGAAAGGCATCTTGGGTAGCTGAGACTTTTCGAATATCTGAGACTTATCAGGTAAGTATATCTGTCTGAGTTGGCCACCTGTCTGGTAATATTATCATCTAATGATAAAACTTTTATAAAAGACTCTCCAAGATCCCAGTTATAGTTAATTTTTAACACGTAAACCTAACTAGAAAGATGCATATCTAAATAGTCATTTATTACATTCAATAACTTCCATGAATGTATTACACAGGTTGAGCAATAAAAAATGGCAGTGTTATTTCACATATATATTTTATGGGCTATGCTGCAGAGTATAACTATGTCAGGCCTCTACAGGACAGGGAAGAAAATACTCTTGCTCTAAATTCTAGTCAATCCATACTAGGAAAAGCCAATTCTATTTTGTGGTGCCATTCCATAAGTGGAAATTATCAACTTTGTTTTAGAGACTGCTAAAAATCTGGAATAACCTATCAATTTAAATGGGGGCACAAACTTGAGAAAACTTAGTATTGTCTGAAATCATGAGGTATTGCAGGAAAAGAGGAAATATCCTGAAAAATCAGCATAAAGGTTGTAGTAAGACAGTGATAATCATTGCATGTCTTGGAAGAGTAAAAAGGAAGGAGGTGGTGTTTATGATAAAGAATCAGAGACTGATAGTGACCATCACTGTAATTATGTTTTTTTCTCTATAGCTGATCAACATAAAGCCATATTTCTCGATTTATCTCACTAAATATTCTAACATAGTGCTGGAACCTATAAAATTATTGGCTCTAGTAACTGATGCTAAGAAAGTAACTGTTTTCAGCTACTTAGAGATATTTCTGATCAGCATGCATGAGAAAGACAATCTGCATTTCATACACATGCACATATATGCACATGTACATCACATATCATATATGATACAATATACATTAATAAATATATTTACTAATATGTAATGTTAATAACATTTATATATTATCTGTATGAGTTCCACATCCAGATTCAACTAATAAAGTATTAAAAACATGTGTGTGTGTGTGTGTGTGTGTGTGTGTGTGTGTGTGTTACTAGAGTTTGAACCCAAGGGTGTTGTACCACTGAGCTATACCTGAGGCCCTATTCTATTTATTTATTTTTAAACAGAGCCTCACTAAGTTATCACACAATGAACTCATATCTGTGATGCTCCTGTCTCAGCCTCCCAAGTACTAGAATTACAGACATGTGCCACTACACCTACCTAATCAAAAACATTTGAGAAAAAATATCTGCATTGAACATGTACAGGCTTTTTTTCTTGTCATTATTCCCTAACTAATACAGTATAACAACAATTTACATAGATTTCATATTGTACAGCTATTATGAGTAACCTAGAGACGAGTTTAAAGTACACAGGAAGATGTACATAGGTTATATGCAAATACTATCCCATTTTATATAAGGCACTTGAGCATTTGCAGATTTTGATATTCTTGGGGATCCTAGAACTGATCACCCACAGATATTACAGGATTATTGTACATGCCAAGAATATTTTACTCTATAATGTATCTTTCAATGAAATCTTTAAATCTGCCTAACATGAAATGATGCCAAAGCCTCTTACTATAATGTAGTGATTAAGTCTCTTGATCATGTATGATCATGAGCAATGGGAAAAATCTCTGGTTATAGACCATTTCTAGCAATAATGTGAATTTTCTTTCCCAGTGCCACAGCCCAAAAATGGTTGATGCAGTTTAGTTCCTCAGATATTTGCTTTTCAAGAGGAATCTATTTCAGCTCCAAAGAATGTCAGAGCCGACTCCAAGGAAGAGCTGGGAGGCAGAACCAAATGGAAGCCACTATGGAAACCCAACGGGCTTGACTGCTGACCATGAAGACAAGGGTATAATCTATTATATACCACAGTTTCAGAAGCTCCAGATCAAAACCATTTAGCTCACATGAAACATATAATTTCTCCCTCATACATATTTTAGCTAAACTGTTTGAACTCTGCAGTTCTATCTGAAGATTACATGAGATAATACAAATTATCAGTACGGAAAATAAATGGGAGCCAGGGTGAGCCATGCAACTATGAACAGAAGGAAGCAAGATACAGCAAGGCAAGGCAGGGGCCATCTTTGGGCCCACTATGAATATATATGAACAGTAGCACTCACTGCAAGGTCAGGGGGACTAAGGTTAGGCTTGCAGATCCCAGGTGGAGGCAGGCTCCACTTTGTGAAACCCAAAACCTTTAGAAACAGATCAATAAATGGACTGTAGCCAAACTGTTGTCAAGGAGATTCAATGCAAACCAGTTTAGTTAATTTTCACACTGCTTAACTGGAGAGAACAGGAAGGAGGACTGGATGGTGGGTAGGAGGAGTGTCCCTAAGATTATAGATAACAGAAGTCACTAGAAAAGTGGTTTTCCAGACACTGTTATCTAAGGGCAACTACTACATAACATTTTCTTGTCATTTTAATTTGTGTGCAATGGAAATCCCTGCTAATCAAGTGACTATAAGGTGCAAAGTACTTCATCTGCTGAGAAAGGAGCTGGTTTCCCATGCAACCATCTTACCTCTGAGCTATGTCCATTCATATTTCTGAACAAGCAACGTGCTGTGTGTCTCCCAAGCCAGGCCTATCACTCTCCATCACTGGGGAAGAGCCCCAGTGTGAATCCTTCTGAACAAAAAGGCCCAACTACAAGGCCCAGGTTGAGCAGTGACTTTAGGACTCCAAGACATTGCTCAGGAGATCCTGTCTACCCCAGGGCCTGGGGATGTACATCTCCATGTGCCCATATCACACCTGGGTCTAGGCTACTCTTGAGCAGGAATGGGTCACACTCATCTGCACAGTCCCTAAGGTATCACTCAGCAGCATGTGATAAGTCTTTGCTGAACTGCATTAAATGTAAGCAGTTACAGCTTTAACATCTCTGCAATCCCTGAGAAATTACCTTCACTGTTGCTAGGGCGTGTAAGCACAGGTAGGCATATGTTTATACACACACTCTAAATCACTTTCATCCTAAATAGAGCAATTCTTTGATAAATTGGTCTGACATTTGGCATGAAGTCCTGCAGACCTTAGACAGAATGATTGAGAAAATAATAATGTCAGTTGTTCTGCTCTTTCAATAAATAACCCACCAGTAAACACAGGTGATAACTGACAATCATACCTGTACTGTAACTAATGAGAAAAGATAAAGCAGTAAATGGGCTGTTTATATGCATTTGATAAGTTGCATCCCCTGGATAACCAATGAAAGACAAATGTGTGTATATGGAAACAAATATTTACCACCAAGATTCAAGGTTTAGGATAAAATTTACATGCTACTTGGCAACTATTTTGATGCTATGTCTATGTACAGTTGAAAAGTCAAAAACCTACCTCAACTTCCTGAGTACGAAAGCATTATGAATGAGAAAAGAAAAATAAAAGAATCACATCAACAATAGGAAGGAATGTATACATTTTCGATAATTATATCAAAATCTCAAATTCTCATAACATTACATTCTCATAGCCATATATCTTCTCTTCAGTCACCTACCATCATTTCTTTGACAAGTCCCCATCATTCATGAAGTTCATGGAAAAGGACTAGCACTTAGGGGTAGAATAACTGAAGTGGGAAAAATCTGCATGCTCTCAGTGACTTGTACACTACTGCAGAAAAATTAGCAAAATCATGATGAAATCCAAATGCCCAGCCCCAGCCTTGATTTTCATCTGTGAGAATTTCGAATGGGTAATTGCCTGTGACATCAATCCAAAGGGCAAAATTCAAAAAAAAATCCCAATATGACATCAGAGACCACAAATAACAGACCTTCTACACTTTTGCAAAGAAATTTATTTTGTATTGCAATATCAAAATAGCTGGGGAGGGGCTCAAACCTGAGAAAGACATGGATTTATATTCTTAAGAAATACATAAAATGAATAGGATTGGTATGGCCCTCTAACTGATTAAAGGATTATAACCACCACAGTTCTTCCTTCTTGGAAACTTTCCATCTGCTGCTGGTAATCTCTCTAAGCTGGGGAGAAGTGATCCAGTAACTAATTCTTTTCCCAAACAGAAAAAGTTGAGCCTGAGTGAGGTTCCTTCCCAATGTATACTCTGTATTTGGACCTTTCTTCCAGGGATATGAATAGGTATAGGATGTTCCATCTGTGTATTCTCAACCTCAAAAGCACCCATACCCATGACCTCAGTAGCAAAATTATCAAATTCTCTCAACTAACCATGAGTAACCTTCTCTGTGTTTAGGGAAGAGAGGTCAGGACCATGGACTGAAAGGCTGAGGAGAGGCTATAAACAGGGCATGCTTTGAAGCAGATGTGGATTCAAATTCCAGCTCTAGAACTCACCAGCCATATGACCTTGCACAACCCACTAGGCTTCTCTGAGTCAGGATTACTTGCAGCTACCTGGAAGGATGATCTCCATGATTTGTGATAATGATGCAAAGTGCTTAGTGTATTATCTGACACAGAGAATTAGTAAATAATGTCTTTTTCCAGAGGTTTATGGTAGTGGGATGTCCTAAGTACAGGGAGGGAAACATTAGTCTTTGTGGAAATAATGATATACTAAAAAGTTCAATAATGTGACTTCTTATGCATTTGAATTTTTCCAATTAGGCCCAAGTGAAGGGAGACCAATTGCAACTGGGAAAAATAATTATGAAATATTTTAAATGCATGTAATTTTATTAGTTTCACATATGAAAAGTGCTTGAGAAAAAATTAGTGAAATATAAAAACTTGAATTGCAGGCATGTTTCTTTTTTAAAGGCCAAACTCCCACTCTCTGAGGTTCAATAACCCTCCCATTAAACAGACCCCATCTATTAAAAAAGAGATAATACCATACTGTTGGGCTGGTTTTATTTTGCATCAAAGTGCAGTGGAACTGAACCACTACAAAGTATTACATATCCTATAAATGCAAACAAATTAGTCTCAAATATGGTTAATGGCTTGAATGGGCCTGAACAGGCAACATTTCTGTGTAATACTCAACTTTCATGTATGCAACTGATGGAGGAACACTGAAAGGGTCTGTCTTATTAGCATGCCAAACAAGGCCCTTGCCATCTTGTAGCATGTAGAACTTTATTTACCAGGAAGTACAAATATACTGGCTTATAGTCAAGGATTATCCAAGTAACACAAATTCCAAATTAAGTAGGCCTCACCATCTTTCTGAGCATACACACACACACACACACACACACACACACATATATACAACTAGCAGGTCTCCTTGAACATGCAAATGCTACTTTTTAGAGAATAAAACACCAGCTGGGAATGGTCTGCTTGCTCCTTCTTCCCCACATGTCCTCTCTGAGAGGTGCCAACCTCAGAGACTGGTGAAAGCCTTGGTTCCTGTCCTTGGCTGGTGACTAGGGTGGCTGAGGCACTTTCTTATCACTGATGCCTGCCCCATCCAGGAGATGTTGACTCAGAAGCTTGAAGAGTAGCTCCCATCCTGGGATTGTTTTTAAAGTGTTCCAGGTGATTCTCATGTATAGCTCCCAATGGTCTCAAGGAAACAATACACTAAGTCAATCACAGTGACTGAGAAGATCAAAGCAAGGCCAGGCCCACTATGGGTAGCTCAACAGGCACAGACCACCAGAGGTCCTTTCCCCCACTTCTGGAGCTTTCCAGAGTCACCCTTCTTCCACTCTACCCTGGAGGCATTCCTCACTCAGTCCACAGTGTCTCTGTCCACTGGCTGCCCAGGCAAGACCCCAGGCCACAGGCTAGACTCCTCCTCTTCCTTCCCTTTGCACTTCAAGCAATAACCAAGGCCTCTGCATTCTCTCCTGGATCTCTTTCACATCTCCCCTCTTCTCTGCATCAATATAACATCTATCTCAGTTCAGGCCTCTAGTTTCTTCTGCATCACTGCCATGCGCCCCAATCAGTCTCCCTCCCTCCACATTGCTCCAATAGTGACCTCCTGGAGGATGTTCTGGACACATCTCTCCCCTGCTTAAAATACTACAGTGGCTTCTAGGCCCAGCAAAGTCCACAGGCCCCTTTCAGGACTCCAAAGGCACAGCCCCTGAAGAGACTTCTGGTCTTCCTGTGGCCATACCCCAGTGCTCAGGGTTCCATCCTGCTTTTGGGGCCTTAGCAACCCACACTCTCGTTGAGCTCCAAAACTCTGCCCAGGTTGACCCTTCTATACCTGAAAAGTGCTTGCCCTCTTCTTTGGTTAACATGTCCTGTTCTCTTGAACCCCAGTTTAGATGCTGCTTCTTATGGGAAGCCCACCCTGTGTCCAATCCCTCTACACACAACTATATGATCTTCAACCCCCATGTCAATGACTATGAGTACCCGAACACCCACATGGCCACAACTGGCTACTCTTCTGCAGCTGGGCTCCTGTCATACCTCAGTAATCAGAGCAGTACCCATTCTCAACAAGTATGTGACAAACAGAGAGAGACAAGAATTCAATCTCTACAGGCTTTTGAAGTCAGTATCTTGAGTTGCAACTCCTCAACTTCTTTCCCTTTGACCCCAAACTGCATATTCTGTGCCTGGAGATTTCTGAGGAAGATGAAATTGGCAACTCTCTTAAAGTGACACCAACCAGGCAGCAACAGGAACTTGGTGAATAGCAAGGATGCCATTGGAAGACCTCAGACAGATAAGGCAGGTTGTGTAGGAGAAGTACAAGGGACCTCTGCTTACTATCCTCCTTCCACACCTCCTAATGCCCCTAGACACCCCAGGAACAACCATTTCAGGACCTTGGTCACCTGAGCTGAAAAGTGATGCATGATTCAGGACATGAATCAAACTGAAGTACAAATCAAAAATTTGAAATTGAATTAAAAAGAGTAACCGTAATATTAACAATAATCATTATAGCAGTAATAGCAGCTATCACTTTGAGTGGTTAGAAGAAATTTGCCTTGGTGCCAACCTGTGTTTTATTTTAGTTAAGCCTTGCAGTAACCATTTAAAATGGGCACAAGCCACCACCCCTATCTTCTAGTTGGGGAAACTGAAGTTCAGATATCAAATTCCTACACAAATTCACACAGCTCGTGAGAAGCAGAACCAGGACTGGAACTCAGTTTTTGCTTGATTTAAGGATTGTACTGTCACCACAATGCACCCTGCCCCAATGGTACCATGTGAAGGGAAAGGCAGTGAGGTAAGACTAAAGACGCTAAAGAGAGGGCATGGGGCTGGCCACCCCATGGAGGTGGAGCATGACACTTACAGGAGACACCAGGCAATGGGAGAGATGAGTATGCAGAGCAGAGTCCTCCCACAGTGCTCTCTCTACTGCCAGGGCCCTTCTGGAGTCTGGAGCCTCAGTGTTTCCATCTGTGACCTGGGGGGTGGTGAAATGCCTGCCTTACAAGGTCTTTGTGAGATCTGACAACAAGTCAATCCATCATTCTGGCCCAAGAGAGCAGGAAGAATGCCCTGACTTCCTGATCCACATCTCCCTGGGCCCAGCCTTGCTGAGATGGCTCCCTGAGCAGAATGAAGGCCTTCAGAACCAGGACAGCAGCCTCAAGGTCAGGTGAGCAGGAGGTGTACAAGAGTCTTCTCCTGTCCTCACTAGCCCTAGAATGAGCATTCATACCTGTCTACCACAAACACTCCAGAAGCTGAGTTCAAAGTGGCACATCCAAAGCTGACATCAAAGCACTGAACAGAGGATGTGGCAGCTTTGGCACCAGCCACCTCTATGGACACCTACAGCTACAGGCTCTGTGTGAAATTTCCATAGCTCAGGCTGTGACAGTTCATCCCACCCCTGCCATTCAGCCTCTTCTCTTCCAAAGAATATCTGGGAAGGGTGGCATATGGGAAGGATGCCCTTAACTATATCCCTAAAACTGTCCACCTTGCCAGTGATTCTCTGCAGTTAAGACCCCAAACTTTGGACTACTTATGTAACAGATTGTACTGAGGAAATGACATCAAGCTGGGTCTTGAAGGACAAGGAGTGTGTTCCACATGAGGAGGATGCAGTGGGGCAGGGAGGCCATTGCAGGCAGGAGCTGGCTCAGGCCAGTGTGCAATCTTTGTGGCAAGTGCCCTCAGCTCAGGAAGAAGGAGGTGACGCCTGAGTCCGGGAGCAATGACAGAGACGTGATGACAGAGGCACTTGCCATCTGTGCTCAGGGTCTCCTGCACTACTCATGTGCCCTCTGATCAGGAACTAGGAAGCTCTATTGCTACTGTGGGTGCTTGCTGGGGACAATGCACCTGATGCTAATCACAATCTGCCCCGTCAGCTAGAAGACAAAGCAATGAACAGCCTGCCCGGTCTGCCCCATGGCATGCCACTCCAGAGTCAAGAGCAGGTCCACTCTCTGGTTCTTTCATCCCCTCATCAAGAGTCCCAATGCCAGCTGTTGAGAACATGTGGGAGTCATTGTGAGACACAATTAGAATGGAATGGCCTGGTTGCCCACCCCTCCTCCTCTTGATGAGAAATATTGCCAGCTTGCTACACCTTCCTTTCATTCCATAACTAAACATCCTTCCTCTGAAGGTGAGTTCCCTGAGAATAAGAGCCTTGTTATGTGACCACATAGAAATCCCTGGAGGAACCTCTCAAACTTCAGACAGTGACAACAATTAAAGGCATATTTTTCTCAGTCTTTGAAAGGTCCTACTCATGGGTAAAACTCAACTAGACTCTTTCTTTAATGTGTGTACTCAAGTCATTTAACAGGAAAGGAACTTTAAAGAATAAGGATGTGATTATTCTTTGTGTTCATAGTAAGTCCTTAAAATTTGGAAGTAAAAATCAAAATCAAAGCCAGAGCAGCTTATTGCTTTGATCCACTTTGGATTCTACCAAGACATTCCAGACCTTGCTAATCTGTGAAAAATGCCCCTACTTTATTTACACAAAGCTTTCAGGCATATTTGATTTATTATTTGACATACTTAGAATCATAGCACTTTAGGTCTGCATTGTTATTCCCCAAATAATAAAAGAAAGCATAAAAATGAAAGCATTACATAGCTTCTGCCCACTGCGTGGTCTTCCACAGAAGTAAACATGCCCTTATTGGTGCCTTATTGATGTTTATTTTGTTACCATATAAATGATCTTACCTGATCATTTTACCCTTGAGGATTTTGCTTTTAAAAGGTAGGGACCAGGGAATCCTGGTTGTTCCTCTCTCCCTCTGGAGATGTCCTGAATTATCTGTTGTATGTGTATTTCTTATTTTCCCAAATAAATTGGTAGACGCTAAAATTATTTTCTGTCATGTAAGCCAAGGATCCCATCAGTCCTGAGTTGCGTTTTTCTCTCTCCCCCACTGAGGACTCCTCTGGATCCTTCACAAAATCATCTCTTCTCCCATGGCAGGGCCTGTTTATTACAACTGGTCTTCTCATCTAGTCAGTTGCATGTCACATTTTTAGGATTCTTTTTTTTTTTTTTTTTGCGGTACTGGGGATTGAACTTGAACTCAGGGGCATTCTACCTCCGAGCTACACCCCCAGCCTTATTTTTTTTTTATTCTTTATTTTGAAACCAAGTCTCACTAAGTTGCAGAGTGCCTCACCGGTAGCTGAGGCTGGCCGCGAACCCGGATCCTCTGGTCTCAGCCTCCCAAATGCTGGGATTACAAGCGTGCGCCACCACGCCCGGCTACATTTTTAGGATTCTAATTATCCTTAATGTGTGCCCATGGCCCACTGTAAAAAGAAAATGCAGAAAAGGACTGGAGAGAAACCAAAATAGTAACAATGGCTATCAATGGTTATAGGAATGTGAGGGTTTTCTTCCTACTTCTACTTTTTAAAGTTGTTTTTCAGTTTTAACACAATTAAGATGGGTTATTTCATGAAAGTGTATGTGGTATCCTCATGCACTCATTTAAATTCCTACAGGATAGGTAAAATGAAGACAGCACCCCCTAACATTTTAACAAAGAAGCAGTGGCTGAAAGAGGTAAACATGAATTCACACAACACTGCAAGGTGCCATCTAAGACCCATGTACACCAATAGCTTAGGCTCTGAGAAACCTACCCATGCATCAGACTTGAGAAGTGAGAATGAAAAGCTTCTTGGACCATGCCAAGGATAGAGGGCAGAATATTTCCAGGCAGCTCACCAGAACCACAAACTCTTAAAATTAGCCTGTTTCTACTATGGCAAATAGTGCTGCCCATTCATTGACTCCTTTTGTTCTGGTATCTCTGCTCCCTTATTAAGAAATTAAAGATATGACATAAGCAGGAGGTGACCCTCAGCACACCACCAGCACACAACCCATGACCACCACCAGAGACACACAGGAAAAAGGCCTAGAGTTCAGGACAGAAATCACATGGTGATTTCTGGAGGTGATGATAGTTCCTGCAAGAAACCCAAATTGTGGCTCAATTTAATAAGGTATCCATAGCCCAGATACCTCATCTAATTTACCATCAGGACACACAAATCCCAGCCAGAACCAGAGGCACCTTGTCAGGGCTGCCTGCGGGATCATTTGGGAGCAAAACAGCATGGGTCATGTTCACGTTGCCCATCAGCACCTCAGACGTCTGTGTCTCACACCTCTCACTTCACAAAACCCAGCCTTTAGTCCAAAATAAAGCTGAAATCAATGGTTCTGCTTCCTGGTCCAAAATATAAGATACATAAATGCCTATGGCAGTTTCTTAACTGGTCACTTCTCTTAATGTTTTTACTGTCATTGCCTAAGTGACTCTGGACAAATTATTGGGCCTGTGAAATGAGAGCAGTGAGTCTTACTCCATCAGGGGTTCATGGAAGGATGATTAGGAGATACACACACACACACACACACACACACACACACACCTGTGTGTGTATGTATGGAAAACTGTGCGTGTGCACACAGATGGCCAGCATATAGGATGCACTAAAAGTGGTAATTGTGTTTTTTAATTGATCCCGGTATATCCTTAGCTCTAAGTTGATAACAGAGCTTTAAAAACTAAAAACTACACATTGCTAGTTTTCTCCAGATTAGCGTATTTGTGATCCTGTCATCCTGGCTCTAAGGAAATTTTTAAGAAATCAAATGTGGGCGATGACTGCTTTGGAAAAGCAGCAGCCACTGCTCTGTGAGAAAGTGTAAATAAAATGCCACTTAAGTAATCACATTACTCACAGCTTAATGCATGTGATCCGGAGCTGCAAGCCGTGCGTGATGGATTTCCCATTATTTGTCAGCTGCTACTGCAGTTCATCCAACTGTCTGCAGGCGTCCTGGCTGGGAGCATCGACATCAGCTCCTGGTGGGCCCTGTACTCCCACTATTTGTGGGAACAGACCCAGCAGGAAGGGGGTGATGCCTTTATAATAAAGTGATAATACAAAGAGAAATATTTGGGGAAGAGCTGCCAAGTCCCGAGTCAGCCATTAAAGGTGCCTTCCTCAGCTCACAGGGATGGTTTGGGCAGCAGGAAATCTCTAGCTTAATCCTCTTGGCCCCTGCCAGATAGGTATGGAGCCTCCTCAGATGCTGAGGTATCATCTGCTTCTGATTCAACAGTGCCAAATGCCAGATCAAGCACTAGAGGAGAGCAGCAAGCCATGTTCCTCCTGAGGAGGGTCTCCCTCACAGGCTCCACTTAGCTGTCCTGGAAAGTACCAAGAATAACTGGGTGTATGTTAGGTCCTTAGACCAGTTATGTTCTGGATAAATGCACAATTCTAGAATGACCACTTCCAGATTCCTGTGCATTGTGCAGTACACATAGGAGTGTCTTTAGGGGAAGGACATGAGGATCAGTTCTTAATGTTAAATCCAGGTATTAATGTTAAGCAGGGGCCCTGCTGCCCCTCCCTGAGTACAGGCTCCTGCAGATGGGAGCTTTTGTGAGGGCAAGGCTCACAGACTCTACCCTTCCTGTCCTCATCTCCTCGGGGGCTTCTGTGCCCTCATGGTCTTCCTCCTACCCTAGTTCACTGAAACTTGCTCCTGGACCCTTTCTTCAGAGCCACATGAGGACTATAACAGCTTCTAGATCATTCCCGTTGTATAAGATGTCTAAGCCTCAATTGACAATCCTGCAGGTGTCTGCCCCTGAATTTTGGCATACCTGCCAACCTTGCTCCAGGAAGGATGGGCAGTGAATAGATGGAGAGTTACTGGAAAGGGGACAAAGGGATGAAAAGATTTTGCAAATAACTTTGAAGGAAGAGATACAGTGACCAAGAAAATGAGCATGGTCAATATGAGGATTTCTATTTCCTGAGATTGATCCAGTGGGCAGTAGGGAATGGGCCCAGGTCCTGGAGGAAGCACTGGTAACCTGCCACCTTCTAAGAGGAGGCTAACGAATAACAACTTGAGCCTGTGCTCAACCTACAGCGGGAAGCAAGCAAATGTTTACTGAACATCCACTGCCTGCCAAGCACCATGCCCTGCCTGCACTTGACAGGGATTACCCCATAGGGTTGCCAGGATAGAGAGGACCTCTACATTTCACTGTGGAGGCAACTATGGTTCCAGAGATCAAACCACTTGTTCCAGGTCACAAACCCAGGAAGCAGCAGAGCAGGGGTTGAAATCCAGTGTGGTCCAACTGCAGAATCCTGAACAACCATGTGTGTGACAGCCAGGTGTCCCAGGCTGGCTAAGGTCCCACCAAACTTCAAACCATCAGCTCCTAAGAAGGGACTCTACTTCACCCAACTCCTACCTGAGCAATGGACAGAGAATCCAAATAGTATGGGTGGAATCAAAGCTGGTTTGAGTGCGGAGAAGTTTGGACTCTTCTTGGTAACTAGCAAAGTCACTCTTTTGAAGGAAAAGGACCACTTTTGATAAAGCCCAGGGAAGTTGAGCCTCTCAGGTCTAAAGTAGAGAGAAAAAGAGCCTAGAAAAAGAAAGAAGAACTGAAGTCTCAGGAGACATCCTGGAGGGAAGGAGAAGAGGTGTGAAGAGAGGAGCCGAATGTGGCTCCCTACAGAGCAGTGTGGAGAGAAAGCAGAGGAGAGCAATGGCCCTCAGGTGCAGGGGACCTAGAGACGCTGCTGTGGGGTGTGTGAGGTACATCTGCCTCTGTCTCCCACACAAGCCTTTGTTTATTTCCATTGGGCCAGCTGACACTTTTGTGCAAGTCATGTTATTGGGTAATTGGAATTGAAGAAGTAGTCAGTTCCAGTTCTGTGACAGGGCAGGGGCAGAGACAGTGAGGAGGTCCAAGGGCCCCAGGATGACCTGGCCATCACTGAAGACCTCTGTGTGGCTGCTTGGGTGAGGAAGGGCTGAGGACAGGGTGAAAGAGCAATCTCCCTGCTGAGAGGGACAGCACTGAAGCAGGTCCTGGGAAGCCCCAAATCCCATTTTATGGAGACTAACTTGATAACAGACACCAGTCTGCAGCCTAATCTGTCATTGTAGCAGATGAGTGTGCCTCTCCCAGCTCAGACCTGTTCCGACAGCCAAGAAGGCCATGGTGACATGAGCATATATGTGGTATAAAGCTGGAGGCGCACTTTACTAAAAATGAGAAGCAAATTTGACATCCTCCTTGCTTGCATTCCTACAGACCTTGCACCCTTTGTCCACACAACAATTCTGCCTGAATGACAGAACCAGGGGAAACATTAAGTAAATTATGAACACATACTCAACATAGCCACATAGACCTTTTGTGCTTATTAACACTGCCTCTCTATTTTTTGGAGGACAACATTATTCTTGGCTCTTTCACAACTAAAATCTACCTGGGAACATAAATCTTCCTCACCACAACAAGAGCCAGTCCCTTACAACAGTGGCAGTTCATTACTGGGCCATTGTGTGGGTTATATTTCTCCAATAAAATAAATAACCAGTTTATAGGCTGTCAGAAAACTGCTCCACTGATATTCAGCTTAAACATGATTATTTATTAGAAATTACCAAGAGCCACTCACATTGTGGCAAGAAGCACAGTGGTCCTACATGAGCTTTGTACTTGGAGGTGGGAAAAATGACATCCTGTGCAGGATGCCTGGGGATTTCTATTTGGAATGGACTTTAGTGTTGGGCTCCCCCTGGTCTTATGACTGTTGGTGAGGGAAGCCTTTTGCACCAAATCTTCAGGCAGGGAAAGGTCTGAGGGAAAGATTTTCGAATGGAGAATTGTCACCTGGAGAGCTGCTTCTCTGCCAGGTGGGGCTCAACCCTCCAACAGGAGGTTTTGCAAACTTTTCCACAAAGGGCCACACAGTAACTATTTCAGGTTTTGTGGGCTATATGCAGACTCTGTCATACATTCTTCTTTTTTTTTTAATCCCCCATTTTAAAATATAAAAATCATTCTAAACTAGTGTCCTCAGCTATATTTGCCCTGCAAGTCATCCCTCAAAGCATTCTAAACTTAGGAACTCTCTTCTCAGCAAAGAATGAAATTATATTATGATTAAGAAGGGATGTAAGCCGGGCGTGGTGGTGCACACTTATAATCCCAGCATTTGGGAGGCTGAGACTGGAGGATCCGGGTTTGCGGCCAGCCTCAGTTACCTAGTGAGGCACTCTGCAACTTAGTGAGACCCTGCTTCAAAATAAAGAATAAAAAATAGGGCTAGGGGTATAGCTTGGAGGTAGAATGTCCCTGAGTTCAATCCCCAGTACCACAAAAAAAAAAGAAGGGATGTAATAGGAACTAATATATTGCCCTGGCCATAGATTTCATACATGAGAGTCCATAGAGCTGCCATGGATGGTTATGCAGGATATTCACTGCACAAGGATACCAAGTCAGGAAAGTAGTAGGAACTTAAATACCATCTGCATCACACACAGTCACCAAGCATCCTGGAGCAGGGCTGCAACCACCTAGAGGGATCCCCTCCTTCTATATCTCACTAAAGTTCCATGGAGGTTGCAGGATTTCTGCTAGTATGTGTCCCAGGAAAGCAGAATAAGGGAGGAACAGCCTCACCAAAAGCCAGAAAGACTGAAGGGAGACAGAGCAGAAGGGTGATGGGAACACCAGTGGCAGAAACACAGGCAGTCTCCGTCACTCTTAGAATAGAGTGCTGCCTTAAGCAAAAAGACACACCACTGCTTCACACAGTGTGAACTGATGGACTCCCTTATTCCAAAAGGTGGTAGTAGAGGCAAATAGGTACTATAAGGGAAAGGTTACACAAATTCTGTTTTAGTTCAGTGGATGGCTATTGACTCTTGAAGATTACTGTGAAAGAGCACATTACAGAGCCTGGAGGTGATGGAGAGCATCCCTATCACCCTGAACACAGGCTAGAGCCCAGGGAACTGTCAGACTCCTGCAGGCTCTTCTGCCATGGCTCTAAGCTCTCCCACCCAGACCAGTCCTCTACCATGAACCAAACATCACCGGGGACCTGTGGGGAAAGAACAAGGAGGTATCTTCCCAGAAGAGCAGTGCTCTAGAGTCCAGGGGTCTGGAGGCCCCACACGCTGTCATGGTACAAATTGTGCTGCCCCCACGTTCCCAAGCAGAAGACAGCCGGGGCCCCGTCCCAGGACTGACCACATACCCTGTGCCTACTCCTGTGTCAGACTTTCTGGTCCTAACTTTCAGAAGGCAAACAGAGCCCAAAGCCCCTGGGACCCTGCACACAGAAGAGCCACAGCCAGCTCAGGGCCTTCCTAGATGGGTTTCCTTAGAGTAATTGCCTGAAAAGAGCCCTGCCCCACAGGAGGCTGCCCTTCTCCTCCTTCCTACCCAGCTTCCAAAACCAACATAGAGTTGTTTTCGCCAGACCACAGCAGGTGAGATGTAGTTACATTGTTAGGAATTAGTTAACAAATGGAAGAAGTGACTTTTCCTTTCCTTTTTTCATTTCCAACTCCAAGGACAAGATTTTTCTCAGATGCCCCTAAAAGTTTTTGCAGTTGTCTCTAGACAGACACTAGTGAGGGGAGAAAGCACATTCCTCTCTGCAATTACTGAGCTCTGCACTTCCTAAGCAGCCCATCTCTATGCTTCCACTGCATTTGTATCTACAGATGGCTGGTTCAGGCTGGGGCAACCATTCCCAGAGCCCCTCTCTCCTGCTAAATGTTCAAACAGCAATGTGGAAAATTACCCAGAAAACAGCTGTTTATGCTTTAGGCGGTGCCTACATGGGGAGAGAGGCAATGGGTGAGTGGAAGCGATAAAACTGAGAAAATACTATTTTCAAGTTAAATGCGAAGGGAAGTCCCATTGCAAGAGGTAATCAATAGTCAAGAGAAAGCACAATAAGACAAGACCCTTGTGTTAAAGAGAGGAGGAAAGTAGCCAAGGGGGGTCACCTCCAAATGACAAGTAACTCCCTAAAGTCCCAGAGTGACAAGATTATAACGATCCCAAGAGCACCAAAGATCCTTCACCCAGCAAAAGAGGGCAGGGTCCTGTTCCCAGCTCCTGAAGAACTTTCTCCTTCCACATACAGAGTTGCACAACACAGAGGAGGCTTCTAAAGAAGCTCTGGTACTGGATATTGAACCCAGGGTGTTCTACCTCTGAGCTATACCCTCAGACCTTTTTATTTTATTTTATTTTTTTAATTTTTTTTATTTATTTATTTTTTTTTTTTTTTTTGCGGGTCTGGGGATTGAACTCAGGGGCATTCAACCTCCGAGCTACACCCCCAGCCCTATTTTTTATTCTTTATTTTGAAACCGAGTCTCACTAAGTTGCAGAGTTCCTCACTAAGTAGCTGAGGCTGGCCGCGAACCCGGATCCTCTGGTCTCAGCCTCCCGAATGCTGGGATTACAAGCGTGCGCCACCACGCCTGGCTATTTTTTTATTTTGAAACAGGATCTCTCTTAAGTTTCTGAGGGTCTTGCTAAGTTGTGGAGGCTGGCCTTGAACTTGTGATCCTTATCTCTCAGCCTCCCATGTACTAGGATTAGATGCTATTGAAATTGTATTTATTTTTACCGTGCTTTTATTGGTGCATTTTAGTCTTATAATGTAAATCATGTTGACAGTGACATAGGGGCCCATTATTACCATCCTGCCGGAAGCCAAGAATGTCAAGAATTTGGAAACCCTTGGCCATATCCAATTCTGACTTTGCCCCAGGTCTTGACACATCACAGACCAATACAGTGTCCTGAACTCCACTCAGTGTTTCTTCTATGAGGGCTTCCTCTCTCCAGCCAGGGTCAATCCTCACTCTCCCTTGAAGCACTCATAGCTGTGAGAATTTGGCCAGAAGACTTTGAAATAAGGAAGTTCAACCAATAGAGAGAGGGTGTGAAAGTAGCCAGAGATTCTAACCATGGCCTCTCCCAAGCTCCTCAGGCCTGGCAGTCATTTACTGCCCAGAGTAGATACCAGACCACCTTTAGGAAAGAAAGGTAGACTCACAACACAGAATTCTAGACCAGGTGGTTGCTAGGTGTTAAAGTCTACCATGTTTGACCCCAAACCTCTCAGTCCCCCTGACTTCCCCAAGAGGCACCACCTTCTGGAATTACAAGAAGTGAAGGAACCTTAAAAGGAGACAGTCAACTGCATCGATGCATTCCTGGAATGGAGACCTAGAGAAGGAGAAGCTGCCGCACTTTTTATTATTATTTTCACTATTCACAGTGGAAGGCTTGGCATGTGCTCTGGAAGGCTTGATCCACACTGGACAGAGCCAGAAGGTGCCTTCCCCAGCAGAACAGCACTGTAGAGTCCTGGGCTCTGAAGGTTTGAATCTTGGCTCTAACATTTATTGACCGCATGACCTCAGAGAGGTACAGAGCCTCACCTCTCTAACCTCTAAAATGAGGTTATTAAGGGGCAGCTTCCTGGAGTCGACAAAGTGCTGGTGAGTTCATTCACGCAAATACTCTAACAGCAGACTCAGGAATGTTCATTATTAACAGTAGCAGCATCTCACAGATGATTATCGTTGATATTCATTTTAACTCTTCACTCCTTCCCAAGGCTTGCCCATCAATGGTCATTTTAAATCATTAACTATTCTTAACTATTTTTCAATAGTTTAAAAAAACTGTTGCTTGACTTTAACACATGATGTAACCTAGCTCTATGTCTAAAATCTGCTCCAAAGAGCCAGTGACTTAATCTTCTGAAAACCTAATGTAAGCCAGAGGCAAAGGCAGGGGAAGAGCAGGTGGTTTTGTTTTATCATAAAGAAGCAATTTAGCGTGAAACACCAAAGTTTCCCCACTAGAAATGATTGGCTAGAGCCAGAGCAAGGCTCTGCTCAACAAGAGGGGAAGCCCTGCTCTCCTACATGTCCCTTTAGAGTATGTGAGGCATGCAAAGGAGAAAACTCATAAAGTTTCTCCCTTAGGAAAGAGCATTATGAGAGAAGATATTCACACCATTGAAACCCAACAAATGGCTTGCAGCCAGAAGATATAAAGAACTCGCCCAAATCAGTAAGAAGGCAGATGACTCAGTTAAAGTTAAGAGGCAATAGGTATGAATAGACACTTCACAAGACAGGATACCCATATGCCAAAGTATGTCAGAATGGTTAAAAACTAAACTACAACCATAACCAGGTATAAGCCCACAAGTGCTGTGTGTATGTATGTCACTATATGAACTTCATTATGATATGAGACTACAATGCACCAATACAAGTGTAAAAATTTAAAAAAAAAAGAAAAGTTATCCAGCAACTGGAACCCTTGTCCAGTGCTGGCAGAAATGTGACTGAAGATCCGTGGCCACTTTAAGACAACTGAAACAATATGAACTAAAAGTACACACTGGTACTCCATGACCCAGCAACTGCACCCCTGGGGCTACACCCAACAAGAATGAGTACAGGTATATAAAAAACACATATAAGAAAGTTCATATGCAGAAATACTCTTAATAACCCTCATTTGAAATGATTCAAACATCCCCCAAGAGTAGAATGGATAAACAGTGATATGTTTGGAAAATGGAATTCTAGACAGCAAGAAGAACAAATGATCTACTGCTTTGCTTTGCAATGGATGATCTCACATGTATACTTCTGAGTGGAAAAAGGCCAGACATCAAGGAAGAGACATGGTGTGACTCCATTTATACAAAGTTCAACAAAGGGCAAAACTATGCATGATGAAGAGCTGAGTTAGAAGAGCTGAAATCTCTGGAAAGGGGAGGGGGGGCAAGTCAGGAGGGAAGGCAGGAAGGATGAGTGAGGCTTTCAGGGTGCTAGCGATGTTCTCTTCTTGGGGCCAGTGCTGGTTACATGGTGGGCTCACTTTTGATAAATCTATTCTTTTTTGCACTTTGTACATATGCATATTATATTTCAATAAAGAAAGTTTAAGATATGAAAGGAACGGTGAAATAGTATACTCTGTTTTACGTATGCTTTCTAGCTGGCTCATTGCTTAGTTGAAAATAAATACTCTGAACAACAACAACAACAAAAAAGTAGGTATTTCCAGGAAACCTGTGCATTGCAGAATTGACAAGTTTCCCTGATGCCAAGTGAACCATCCCAGAGCACACCCTATGGCCAGGGAGGGACAAGGCACTGTCTGGTCTCAGCCTTGACTCATCTGGGAAGCCAGGAAGGCACAAAGGAAAACCTAGTATTAGCATAAATAATAATGAACATATCAAATGTTTACTAAGTGCTTATATTGTTCTAAATGCTTAAAGTGAAAATTAATTCTTGTAATCCTTTTTTTTTCTTTTCTTTTCTTTTTTTTTTTTTTTTTGTTGTTGTTGTGGTGGTGGTGGTGGTGGTGGTGGTGGTGGTGGTACTGGGGATTGAACCCAAGAGCATTCTATCTCTGAGCTATACCCCAGTCTGATTTTATTTTGAAATAGGGTCTTACCAAGTTACCAAGGCTGACCTCAAACCTGCAATCCTGTCTCTATCTCCAAGGTACTGGGATAACAGGCATGTATCACCATACCTAGCAAGTCATGCAATCCTTCTAAGTTCTTGTTTCATTTTTCAAGTGGGTAACTAAGCCCACAAAAGTTCAGGGGCCCACCTGAGGTCACAATTTCTGAAGAGGCAGAATCTCAAGTAGGTAGTCTTGCTGCAGAAACCACACACTTCAACCTAGGTGTGACACCCCCTAACATGCTGATGACCTATAGGACAGGCAGTCACCCTCCTGCCACAGCACAGGTGCTCATGCCTGCAATGGAAAATGGGGACAGAGGCCCAGACGAGAAGGGACCTATGGAGGAGCAGCTACCATGTGCCTGGCTACGGGACATGCATGGTCTCCATGCTGGGTGTGATTTAAGTTTCACAACTGCCCTATAATGTGGCTACTATTGATATTATTCTGTTTGAGAGAAGAAGAAAGTGAGACTCAGAGAAGTGAAGGAACTTCACACAGCCCAAATGTGAATCCAGAGCTCCTTCCCTCAAAAGGCCAGCAATACCTCCCAGGACCCATACATGTGAACAGGTTCTGACACCAGGGTGTTTCCATAGCAACTGTGGGAGTAGCCACCACCACTGGAGTTGGAGTGGGATAGATCATGCCTTCATGGTTGCTTTATAGGCCATGCCAGAGTCCTACGTAGCAAGTAAAAGTGGAGTTGTCCAGAGTGGGGACTGCTGAGCTCTGAGGACCCCTACACAAGCAGAATCCAAAGGAAGGCCTGAAGATGGCCTGCCTGGAGCAGTAGAGACATCTGTTTTGCCTGTCCCACAGGTTTCCTCCCTTCTTCTAAGGGGGATTTTTTTAATATACTTCTATTGACATATTGTAATTATACATCACAATGAGGTTGAGATGATACAAACACACATGCACACAGCACTCGTGTTTCCCTCTGGATCCCACTCCACTCCTTCTCCCTCCCCATATATATTATGGAAATTGGTATTGATGGCTTCATATATGTACATGGGATTTAACTGTTTCTTTCATTAAGTCTTCCTTTTTCCCTCTCCATCTCCCTCCCCGAGTCCTTTTCCATTATTTTACTCGTATCTCCCATTTATCTGAAGACTTTTTTGTTTCTCAACTTCTCTCTAGCTTACACATGTGAAAGAAAACATATGACCCTTCACTTTCTGAGACTAGATAATCTCATTTAGTATAATATTGCTGCTTCCATTTATTTACCTGCATATAACATAATTTTTATCTTAAAGCTGAGTAAAATTCCATTGTGTGCATATACCACCGTTTTGTAATCCATTCATCTGTTGATGGACACCTAGGCTAGTTACAAAGTTTTTACACTGTGATTTGTGCTCCTATAAACATGGATATGCATGTATTACTATAATATTCTGTATTTAATTCCTTTGGAAAGATCCCCAAGAGTGTTATGGCTGGGTCATACGGTGGTTCCATTTTCAAACTTTTGAGGAATCTCCACACAGATCTCCATAATAACTATACTAATGCTAAGGGAACTCCTGACCTATGGTTGAAGACTGTGGATGACTCCCAAGCCCTGCCACACAGAAGACCACATCCCTCAGGCCTGGCCAAAGGGAGGCTGCTTTCCTTGCCACTGTGACTCATCCAGGGACGGATATGACACTCTCAGAGCTCAGGGAGAGTCTTCCCTGGGTTTGTGTATAGATACCAGAGGGAAAGGGTTCTCTCTGCACATGACCCTATGAGGAAGGGGTTACCTTGGAGCTGCCTGACATCTTCCCAGTCATATGAGAAAAAGCACCTCTGAGAACAAAGCAAATGAAACACAGCCAGGAAAGGAGGAGAAGGCAGGACACATCCTGGTTGCAACCATGCCTGAAGTCCAATGTTGGATTTCCAAACTCTGTGGAACAGTATCTTGGCTCTGTACTTAAGTTATAGTGTATATTGGATTTTGTTCATGTGTAATCATCAAAAAATCCTAACACGATGGTGGACTCTGAGTAAGGGATGATGTAAGGTCATTTATCTAAAGCAAGTAACTGTAGAGCAGATGAAGTGAAATTAAGTAGATCTTAATTATCTTCCAGGAAAGTTCTTCATGGAACAGTAAGACAAACCCCAAAGCTCTTGCTCAACTTCTAGAAAAGGAAGGCAGTTCAGTTTCCTGAGAAAACTCTATGCTGTCCTCATTCCTTCATGTAGTAGAAAAGGGCAGGGGGACAGACCAAAATGCCAGAGCGGCTACCACGGATGCAGATGTGATATGCAGCGTGTGAGTCACACATCATTTTCCAGATCCCACAGCTGGCAGAACGTAGCCTTCCTGCCGCAGAGCTGAGGCACCGCCACGCTCATCTTCTACAAATGAATCTCTACTGCATAATGAATCGACTTGTCTTTAACAAGATTTCCCTTTGATTTTAATTCCACAGAGGATTCTGCCCAGGAGAAAGAACAAAATGGTATTTTACTACCTGTAGGCATGCACCCTAACTTTTAAATTCATATCTTTCGATAGGAAGGAAGTCGGCAATAAGAGGAAATTAAATCCATAAATCCTCTGATTTATCATTGGGCAAACATACAGTTGGCGCCAGGACAGTAAACTCCATGCAGGCCATGTTTCCCCCAGAGTCATCGCTGCAAACACAGTAGAAAATCCTGATTTGGAATCAGAAATAATTCCACTTTAATCTTGTTTGTCTTCTTGGTCTCGTAACCCCCTGTGGCCAGTGCCCATCTGGCACACTCTTTTAGGAAAACTGTGGCCACTGTGGTTTAATTCAATTCTCTGGTTGATTTGTTGAATTTTTTCAATGTATACTATAGGCCATTGGGTATTCAGCTTATTTTTTAATAAATCTAATAAACCAACAAAGAATACCATTTGTTTCAGGAATATTTTGAAAGTACAAACAACATGTTGGCAGTTTTTATTGGAGCACATGAAATGTTATCTTCAGGGGAGTTATCAGAGCCCAACAAATTAGTCTAATCTCAAGTGGACCATGATGAAGGGAAGCAATTCGCCACAGCAATAAGCAATTAGTAATAATATTCTGCAATTTTGTGGCTCAGGTAATCTGAGCATCTAAGTATGTGCCATGTGCCTTAATTAATTCTGACAAAGCCCTTCAGAGCCCCCAACCTCAAACTTTAGCCTGCATCAGAACCACAGAGGAAATGGTTAAGGAGGTGGGTCCCTGGGCCTTATCCTTGGAAATTCTGAGTCAGGAAATCTGTCCCGGAGCTTTGGGATTCACCCTACCCCTCCCCAAAGCGACCATGAGCCTGGAGGTCCAGAGACAACATTACACACTGTCACCATGCAAAAAGGTCTCATCACACCCCCTTCAACAGGACCAGAGCTGGAAACAAATAAGGTTTGCCACTGGCTGCAGGGTAGCACTGTTCAAAAGGACATTCATTGGTGATTAAATGTTGTACAGTCTGAACTGCCCAATAGAGTAGACATGTGTGGCTGTCAAACACTTGAAATATATCTAGGATGGGGGCAGGAGAGAGTGCAGAGGGAAACAGACCAAAAGACACTGTGTGCTTACATGAAACATCATTTTGACTCTCTCTGTAATGTGCAATTATGATGTGCCAACAAATTACTTATTATTATTTTAGTACTCAAGATTGAGCTCAGGGCATTCTACCACCAAGCTACACCCCCGGCCCTATTTTTTTTTTTTTTTTTTTGGCGGTACTGGGGATGGAACCCAGGGACATTCTACTTCCGAGCTATACCCTAAGCCCTATTTTTTATTCATTTTTTGAAACAGGGTCTCACTAAATTGCGGAGGGCCTCACTAAGTAGCTGAGGCTGGTCATGAACCTGGCTCCTCCAGGTAAATTTTATAGATGAGGAAATTGAGGCACTTGGGGAGATCTAATGATCTTCCAAGGTCACAGTGCCAGACTTGACAGAGTCAAGGGTAGACACAAATCCTATGACTCCAACACCCATGCAACATCATCACAACAGGCTGCCTGCTGTGGCTATGCCCAATTTAAAGCACAAAGTTCAAGCTCATGGAAGTTCTCACCTCTCTTCTCTAAACTCCTGACACTTTTCATTATTTTCTATAAGTTCTATAAGTAAATACAGAGCTGGGTATATTAGCATATGCCTAAATTCCCAGTAACTGGGAGGCTGAGACTGGAGGATCACAAGTTCAAGGCCAGCCTCAACAAATTAGCAAGACCCTCAGCAACTTAGTGAGACCCCATTTCAAAATAAAGAAGAGCTGAAGGTATAGCCTAGAGGTAGAATGCTCGTGGGTTTAATCCCTAGTACCAAAATAAAATTAATTCAGTATTACAGAGAAAAAGGAGAAGGTCCTAGGAACCAACCACATGTAACAGGATTGACTTCCACTTTCCAGCTCTTCCCTCTAGTTCCTTGCTGCTGCAGCAGTACTTCAAACACACCCTTCCCTCCGGACCTTTGCACTTACAATCTTCTCACCTGAAATGCTGCTCCTTCAGATATCCACATGGCTTGCTCCCTCCTTCTTGAGAGCTCTGCTCAACTGTCCCTTGTGAGTACTTCCTTCTCCACTAAGAAACAACTACAAACCCTCATCTCCCCACTGCATGAGGCACTCTTCTAGCCCTGCCTTTCCTGCTTTGTTATCTTCCAAGGTATTGATCTCTCTTTCTTGCCTGGCTTCCTCTGCTCATGTGGGGCATAAGCTGCATGAAGCCAAGAGTTGTTTCTCATTCCCTGATGTGCCCAGCACCTGCCCCCTTGGAGACTCACAGAAAATACTATAGGTTTATACATACAACAAAGTTTCCTTCAGTGGCACAGAATAGCTGTTACTCTTTGTTCTTCATGCTTTTCAAATCCTTCAATATTTTACAATAAACAGATATGTCTCTTACAGTCCTAAACTAATGAGTCCTGCTTCCACACTGACTCATGTCCTCCACAAAGCCTCGTCTTTACCTGCCCTCTTCTCCACACTTCCTCTTTGCAGTCCATGAACAACTGTGCAGAGCTAATGTTCCCTAGAAACAGAGACAGTTACTGCTGCATTTCACCAAGCCTGTCGGACCCAGGAAGCTCAACCACAGGAGCCAACCAATGAATCACTCTTGACTTATTCCAGACACCATTCATGATACTGGCCTCAGGAAGCTGGGGTGTGCTCACTTCACTGACCAGGCCTGCTAAGATAGAGCTTTTTGCTGAAATATATACAGAGATATAGATATGACAGGATGTTGCCTCTGATTTCTATTAATCAAGTATCAGTGGAAAACAATAAATGCACACAGTCCCTCACTTCATCACTTTGCAAAGTGCTTTCCCTCACATATCACCTTACTGGATCTTCTGAATGACTCCGAAAGGCAGGTTTTATTATTCTTCTGTTAAGAAGTGGCTATAGTCTGCATGTTTGTGCCCCCAATGTGAGGGGAGGAGGGAGTGGGCCTCTGGGATCAGTGCTCTTCCACAAGAGGCCTTAGTGAGCTCCCTCGTTCCCTCTACCATGCAAGACACAGAGAGAAGGCTCTCTCCATGAGGAAGCAGGCCTCACCACACACTGCCTCTTCCAGAGCCTTGAACTTGGACTTCCAGCCTCCAGGACTGTGAAGGAAAAATTCCAGTTATTTATAAACAATCCTGTTTATGATATTTTTGCTTTAGCAACTCCAGCTAACTGACAAAAGTTGAGGAAAGTAAAGCACAGGGAGGTGATATGACTTCTCAGATCCCACGAGTCACCTACATAGGCAAGGTGGAGCTCAGCTTCAAGCCCTGCACCTGCGCTAAGTTAAAGTCTGCAATGTCTAGTTAGGACGGTGGCAAGGAAAGGTGCCCAAGTCAGAGAGGAGCCAATCTGGGCACCATGAAGTGTGGCCGGCTTGCTGAGTGGGAACTGAAGGAGCATCCAGGCTGTGGAACTGTGTGCCTGGCTCCACCTGTGAACACAACTGGCTGGCGAGTGTTGCCCAGTGTCTCAGGAGACAGAAAAGCTTTCCCAATGGCCTGACACTAATGCAGGCCTTGTAACTAAATAGCACTTATCTGTGTCAAGCATAGATAAATCGCAGTTTAGGGCTGTCCCCTGGAAGGGTTGGCGGAGGTGCCTTGTCGCCCTCTAATATAACTGATCATCCTAGGAAGACAGGTTAAGAGGTGCCTTCAACAGCATGCAGGATCTTGATGCAGGTGCACACACATGGGGCCTGGGCATGGGATTAGAGGTAGCACGTATACTGAAGAGCAGAGACCTCGCAGCAGGTTTCCTGACACAGGACAGCCTGGGCCCTCCAGCAGAAGGGTGAGTGGGACAGCTAACCCCAGTGAACCCAAATGCACTTTGCATAAACAATTTTAGCTTAAGTGAATCTCAACAAGACAGAATTTTTAAGACTGTGTGCACATGCATGTGTATATGCACATATACATGCACATGTATATAAATATACGTGAAGAAATATGCTTCTTTTGCCTTTTTTAAAGCCCAATTAAGAATGAGCTTCAAAGTATGTACACATGTATATATTCACATATGTATATTTACATACACATAAGTGTCTTTTTGTGTGTACGTATGACCCTTTAATTTAGGTTGATCCTCAGAACACATCTTTGGAATGACAGATTAAACCACAATCCATTCGTTAAATGGTTTGTTAGTTAGCTTTGTGTTGCTGTGACCAAAATACTTGAAAAGAACAACTTAGAGGAGGAAAGGGTTATTTGGGCTCATGATTTCAGAGGATTAGTCCAGAGCAAACCGGCTGCAAAGCAGAGACATCGTGGCAGCAGGGCATGGTGGACGGAAGCTGCTCAGCTCATGATATCCAGAAAGGGGGGGAGGGAAGAGCGAGAGTGAGCAAGAGAGAGAGAGAGAGAGGGGCAGACAGACCAGGACAGATACAATCCCCAAGGCCACACCTCCGGCCACATCCCACCTGCCCGTAGACATCATCCAGTATATCCATTCAAATTATTCCTCTAATGAGGTTTGATCCCTCATGAGTTGATGATTTCACCTCTAAACACTGTTGCATTGTTCACACATGAGCTCTTCTGGGAACACTCCATACCCAAACTATAACTGTTAAAAGGGTATTTCCACCTGATGCTTTTCTATAGCAAGTGTCAACCATTTTAATAATGAGGGAGAAGCACCTCCTGGCCCAACAGTGCCTGGCATACAGTGAGCACAAAAATTCTTGAGGAAAGGGTGAGGATGTGGGAAGAAAAATGGAGATTCTGGGAAGATGCTGGAAGGCATGAGCACGGGCAGAGACAGGTTTGCCAGGGTTCTCACAACCAGCTTGCGGAAAGTGGTCATCTTCAAAGGATGTACAAAAAAAGAGGTTATTTGTGCATACTTTTAATAGAAACAAGAAAATTACATGAAATGTACAACTAGGCTAGACAATGAACAAATTTTCAACAGAAAAATTCCAAAACATTATTAAGAAAGGAAATGCAACTGATACAAATAAAATTGTGAGGCCATATGTTAATGGGGTCCATAGAAGTCTGTCTCTGAATTCAGACAGCCCTGGCTCCCACCTCTGCTTTTTTGTCTACTAGCTGAGAAACCTTGGGCAACGTACTTAAGCTTTTTGAGCCTCAATAGTCTCACCTCTAAAATATGGATAGCTGTATGAGTATCACATGAGCTAAGGCACCTAAGGTCCTTTATAACACAGTACTACTTATGCAGTGGGACCTGGTGAATGTCACTGCCTTCTCCTCTGATTGTGGTAGACTCACTGTATACCACCCTGAATGTTGCCCTGCTTTAAAACTTCAAAAAGAAGCCTTTCCAGGGCTCACATGGGAATTATAGAGACAGCATGACTAAATTTCACTTGGGAGTTGGTTTTTATTGATAGTGATTGCTAATTCAATCCCACTGTAGACAAAGAACAAACCCTAAGATTAGAAACCCTTGTTGACTTTTATGACACTGGATGGTCTGTCGCAAAAATCCCTCATGCACTTATGAAAAATAAATACATTCTTCTTTTGGCATATAACAAATTAAGTCAAGATGGTTGATAGTAGTTTTCAAGTCTTTTGTATTCTAACTATATTTTGTCCATTTGTTCCATCAAGTGCTGAGAGAAGAGTATTGAAATCTCCAATTAGAGTGGAGAATGTTTAATTCTACCTTAATTGTGTATGTCCATAAGATGAAACTGTTAATAGATGCATGCTCATGATTATTAGGTCTCCTGGGTGAACTAACCTTTCTTACCCTTAAAAAATGTCCCTCTCTCTTGCAGGTATTACACCTTGCCTTGAGATCTATTATCTAGTATTATTCTTATTTCTCACATGGTATATCTTTCTCTCTGTTTCTACTCTCAATCTATTCATCCCTCTATATTTCAAGTGGGCCTCTCATAGATAGCATTTAGTATCTTCATTTTCTATCCTGACAGTCTAAGCTTTTTACATGAATGTTTATTCACATTTAATATAATTATTGATATAGTTAGATTTAGGTCTGACATCCCCCTATTTGTTTTCTCCCTCCTCCCACATACACTTGCCCAGACTGTCCTCCCACTTTTGGGGTCAAGCTGTCCTCCTGCCCCTGATTTGTTGAAACTATAGGTGTGGAACTATTTGCTTCATCTGTTCTTAATTTCCCTAATTCTCCTTCTCTCTGTTGGGTTAATCAAATATTTTAGCATACCATTTTAATTTTCCCCTAGCTATTTTGGCTATATAGTTTGCTTTACTTTTTTAATGAGGAATATCATAATTAATTTTTTTACGGTACTGGGGATTGAACTCAGGGGCATTCTACCTCCAAGCTATACCCCCAGCCCTATTTTTTTTATTCTTTTATTTTGAAACAGGGTCTCACTAAGTTGCGGAGTGCCTCACTAGGTAGCTGAGGCTGCCCGCAAACCCGGATCCTCTGGTCTCAGCCTCCCAAATGCTGGGATTACAAGCGTGCGCCACCACACCCGGCTGGAATACCATAATTATAATAATATGTATCCTTAACTTAGAAAAGTCTACTCAGAGTTAATATTGTACCACTTAATGTAAGAAACAAAGTAATTCTAATTACCCCTTCCCTCCATCCTCTCTATGGGATATTGCTGATATTCACATATAAGAATATATATGCTTCTATTATATGAATATATGCATATATTATATCATACATATATAATATAAATTATAAGCCCAATAGTTCTTAAATGTTTGTTTTAAATAGCTATGTGCCTTTTAAGCAAATCATGAGAATATATGTATACATATTTATATTCATTCAATCTGAAAAGCTTCCTTTAATATATCCAGAAGTACATTTTTTGTGACAAATTCTCTGCATTTGCTTATCTGAAAATACTTATTTCATCTTCATTTTTATGGATATTTTTGTTTCCTGCAGATTTAAGAGTTGACAGATTTTTAATGTACTTTTACTATTTTAAGTATGTTGTTCCATTATCATCTGTTCGCCATTATTTATGATAATGAGTCAGGTTTTTAAAATATCATTATCCTCATTATAAATAATGTCTTTTCCCCCTCTCTGTTTTCAAATTTTCTCTTTCTTTGGGTTTTAGCACTTTGACTATAATGTACCTTAATTCAGACTTCTTTGTATATGTACTTTTTTGGAGCTTGCTGTATATGTAAGTGAATTTTTCAGAAGTTTTAGGAAATGGTAAGTCACTGTTTCTTCAAGTATTTTTCTGCCCAATTTTCCTCCCTCCTTCCAGAATACCTATTACACAGGTATTAGACTACTTTATGTTACCCAAGAGGTCCTAAATGCTCTGATGAGTTTTTTCTATGCTGTTTTTTTCTGTATTTCAGATTTAAAAATTTTGCATTGATCTGACTCTAAACTTAATCATTGTCTTTTCTGCCATTTCCAACATGTTACTGACACCATCTAATAAACTTTTTCAAATACCATACTTTTTAGTGCCAACATCATATTAAATGGAGAAAAACTGCAAGAGTTCCCACAAAAAACAGGAACAAGACAAGGATGTCCATTATCACCTCTTCTGTTCAATATAGTACTCGAGACTCTAGCCAGAGCAATAAGGCAAGAGGAAATCAAAGGGGCAAAAATAGGGAAAGAAGAACTAAAACTATCCCTTTTTGCAAATGACATGATACTATACTTAGAAGACCCAAAAATATTACAGAACTGATCAACAAATTCAGTAAAGTGTTTGGATACAAAATCAATCTTAAAAAATCAGAAGCTTTTCTGCCAACCATAAATCCACTGAAAAAGAAATCCTGAACCTGCCATCTTTCTGCCTCCACCTGCCAAGTACTGGGATTACAAGTGTGTGTCAAAATGTCCAGCTTCTTTTTCTAATAGTTTCTGTTTTCCTGCTTAGATTCTTTAATCTATTTATTCATTAAAATTCTTCTTTCCTTTGAGTCTTTGAATATATTTATAATGGTTGTTTCAAAGTACTTGTCCCCTAATTTCAACATCTAAACTGTATCTCGGGGTCAGTTTTACCTAATTGCTTTGTCTAGTAATCATGATTTATATATTCCTATTTGTTTGTCTAGTAATTTTCATTGCATAGGAGATATTGCTGACAACACATTGTAGGGTCTGTAAGTTGTTTTATGCATGTTTTTTAAATGTTTATTTTGTGTTCTAACAGCTAATTTGTCTAGACTTACTTCAAACTGCCTCCTTGGCAGTAGGTATCAGCTAAAATTACTCAGTTCCTCTGGACCATCAGCTGTTGCTTCTTGCAAGGAACCTTGGAGTGCCCTCCATTCATGTGAGCTCAGATGTCATCCAGTGATTTAGGCAGTTTACAATGGGTTAGTGCTCCTCCTCTGTGGCTCCTACTTTTCTGAAATATCCCCCCTCACTTTCTAGCTGTTCTAGCAATCCTAAACTCTGTCTTCTGACTCCTCAAGCCAATATTAACACAGCTTTCTACTTAACTTCTAGCCATACCATGCCATATGTGGAAAGTGTTCTCAGGCAAAATATAAACACAAACTTTACCAAGTGCAACTCTTTTTAATGGTCACTTCCCCTCCTGTTTTTGGTGGCACATAAAAGCCAAAGGATTTGTTTCTAAGAAAAAAGAGGTTGCTTTGGGAGTGTAACTATTAGTAAAGGAAAAGCCTCATCCTTGGTCAAACAGAGAGGAAATAGAAATATACTCTTGAGAACCTTCCAGTACCTTAACCTAATGGTCTATTCATCCATGCTTTATCTGGAATTAAGGACTCTCTTACTGCCTTAGAATCCCTATCTGGGATGTCCAGGAACTACATAGCTCCCAGCGAAGGAAGATATCACTTCTCTGCGCACATCCTCAGGACCTTCTCTTGGAACCTGACCAAAGGGCAGATCCCTATAGATGTCCACAGCTGCCCCTGACCCATTAATCATTGCTGTTACTCAGAGAAATTTTCCTACTGAGAGGCATCCATGGAAAACCTACCCTGTGCACTTAAGGCAGCCAACTTCTCTACCATTACCAGTTATGAGCTCCCTAGAAGCACAAACGACTCTACATGAACCTTCATTTCACCTCCACCATCAGTTCTCCTTGGTATGCTCTGGAATACTCAATAAACACTAAAGCAGTATCTTCTCATCTTTTGCTTGTGTATGAACTCTGGTTGCAGTCATTAGGAACTATCAGCAAACACTCAATTAAATATTTTGTCACTACTGTTTTAAAAGTGTGTTCTTATTTTTGGCAAGAACTAATCTGGGCAAAAGAGAACAATCATATAGTTTACTAATGTTAAGAGAACAAGATTATCTTATGCCTTATACAATTTTCTACATATAAGAGAGACCAATTTAGAGAATAAAGGGGAAAAGGCTGATTTCGGTTCACTCTTTTGACAAATCCAGATTCACAAATTTCCCCTAAATAGTACTGCTTCACAGTTGTGTGTAAATAATTCAAATGCTGAGAGTATGGTAAGAGGTGTAAGCATGGTGACTTACATCTACAAGCCCACTCTAGGTAGCCCCTAATGCTGAGGGGCCATGACATTTCTAAAATAACATGCTTCCAACTGTTACAAAATGGAGCTGACTCTTGAAAGGACATCTTAGAAATGGCCTGGGCTGACTACCAGATAATACTGCAGGACTTATAAACATAATTCCAGGAATTCAGGCTAGCCCTACTTCCTGAAAATGAGATTTTTAGGATCAGAATGTAAAAGCAAGGAGAAAACCATGTTAAATTTTAAGTAGTTTTGGACAGATACATGGTGGCATATTGAAGAAAACCCCTTTAAAAAAGGATTTAACCTTGAAGTTCTTTTATGCCCATTTTATATGTCAAGTATATATCTGTGTACATAGATGACAAATCATTTCAGGAGTATGGAACGCCCACTAATGTGTCCATGTGTTTCCACATCCATTAGAAGCTCAAGTTAAATGAGTCCATTTCTTGATTCCCATATCCGTTATACTAGCCTTGGGTAGTTATAAAGCTGCATTTATTCTGGTCACTTTCATGATGGTCTTCTCAGGGCTGCCACAAGGTAGGTGCTCAATGCATAGTGGTGGTCAGAAATACAGGGTAAGCATCCCTTACCCAAAATGCTTGGATCAGAACTGGTTTGGGTGTTTTTATTTTTGTTATTGTTTTGTTTTGATATTCACATACATATAATGAGCTATCTTGGGGATGGGACCCAACACAAAACATGAAATTCATTTATAACTCACATGTACCTCATATTCATATCCTAAAGGTAATTTTATATAATAGTTTTAGTGTGCCTGTGTTTTGACTGCAATCATATGAGATCAGGTATGGAATTTCCCACTTGTGACACCATGTTAATACTCAGAAAGTTCCAGATTTTAAAGCATTTCAGAGCTAGTATGGTGGTACACGCTGGTAATCCCAGTACTTGGAAGGCTGAGACAGAAGACTGCACATTAGCATCAGCCTCAGCAACTTAGTGAGAACCTCTGCAACTTAGTGAGGCCCTATTTCAAAATAAAATAGGGATTGGGGTATACCTCAGAGGTATAACACCCTGGGTTCAATCACCAGTACCACACAAACAAAACAAAAAATAAAAATAATAAAGCTTTTTGGACTAGAGATGTTCAACCTGTGTCATTATGAAATCAGGAAACAGGACAGTGAATGAACAAACAAGATTGAAGAAAGTAAGAGCTAAAGCATTAAAAGCCTTTCTTCACTGAAACCTTGAGACATTGTTGATAGTAAAAAGAAAAACAAGCTGTTGATATTTGAAGGCTTAAATCCACTCCTAACATGGAAGGCAGGGAGAGGGACTAGCTTCTTCTCAGCTCTGCTCTCCACAGCACTAGACACAGGCCCTGGAATCCTTGCAATAAACCTATGTGTCATAGCAGCACGTGAGCCCTGCCTACCTCATGCTCTCTCAGGCCTCCCCATACCCTGGCCTCCACAGATCTTCCAGAAGGCCCCTAAAGAGAAAGTATGCACTTTGCTAAGTATAGCAGTTTAAGGTATACTGAGTGAAATGTCAGCCTTGGGGTTCAGGGCTGGGGGACAGGAGCTGCCTAGTATGATGGGTAGTCAAAAACAGGACTTCCAAAGTAGAAGAAAATTATGAATGCCCCACAAAGCACATGGTGAGGCCTGTGATATTGGGATCCAGAGGGGTTGATAAGGGAGGCAGCCCCCCTGACAAGGAACAAGGATAGTCGACTTGGTCAACAGAGGAACAGGGAACACATGCTGCCCAGCAATCCTCCTGATGAGTGAAGACCTCCAGGATGGCCTCTGTCCAGAGACAAGGGAGAGGTGCTGACCGAGCTCTAGACACTTCATCTTTTGGTGCCTCAGCTTCCTTGTCTATCAGCAGGGACTGCTTTTACCAACTTCACATGGTTGCTGGGAGAGTGGATTGGTTTCCTGGTGCTGCTGTCCCAACTCACCATAGACAGGGTGACTTAAAACAACAGAAATGTATCACCTTACAGCTGTGGAGGCTACAAGTCCAAATCAAAGGCTCCTCTGAAGCCTGCAAGGGAGAATCTTTCCTGGCCACCCCTCAGCTTCTAGGGACTGACGACAATCATTTATTTTCCTTCAATCTCCAAAGTCAGGAACATTCTCCCTTCCTGCATCTGTGTGTTTTCTTCATAAAAGATACCTGTTAAGGCCCACCCTAATAGTCATCTGAATTTATCCATACAATTTCTGTTTACAAAAGTCACATCTATAAACATCAGGATTTAGGCTTCAGTAAGTCTTTCAGGAGGTTGCAGTTCAGTACATGACAGGGAGATGAACTGACATAGGGACAGAGAAGCACTTAGCATTGAACCTGGCTACAGCAAGTACTGGATACATGTTCATAGCTCCACTGACCACTATCATCAGAAACAGAAACAGACAGACTTGGGCTCAGTTATTCCCATCATTTCTTCTACTCCACCCTATTGTCCTTGCACCTTCTTAGCCACTTAGTTATAACTTCCACCATAAAAACATACTTCCTCACGTTAGGCTACTCCCAATCCTATTGCCTTCATACCCAGTTAAAATCCAGCTCCTCCACAAGAATTTCTTTAGCTACCATGGCCCAAGGGACCCAGTGTTCCACTGGGATCAGGATCAAAACTGCCATGGAACTAATAAAGCCTCAAGACCCTCCTTGTTCCCTCCAAGACTGGAGGAGAAGCCAGGTACAGTGACACACACCTGTAACTGCAGGTACTTGGGAGGCTGAGGCAGGAGGATTGCTAGTTCAAGGCCAGCCTAGGCAACTTGATAAGATCCTATCTCAAAATAAATTTTAAAAAGGGCTGAGGATGTATTAGCTCAGTGGTACAGCACCTCTGAGTTCACTACCTAGGTTTAAAAAAAAAGACCCTAGGAAATACCCTAGCAATGTACTCATATGGATATGTTTTTATATAAAATGTAATCTCTTA
>PVLC010003888.1:80464-91288 GCA_004027655.1 Graphiurus murinus | reverse complement strand
GCAAAAAAAAAAAAAAAAAGTACATTTAATATATCTAACCTACCTAATATCATAATTTAGCAACACAGGATGCCAGACTGTCAGTTGTTTATCCTTTTGATCATCTGCCTGGGACCTGCAGCATTGTAAAGGAGTATTTTATTCCCTATCCTTAGCCCAGGAAAAGATCAAAATCCAAAATTTGAAGTCGTTTCTACTGAATCTGTATCATTCATCATAGAGCTGAAAAAGTTGAACTTTATGAATTTGGTGATTGTACTTTTTTTTTTTTTTTGCAGTACTGGGGTTCGAACCCAGGGACATTCATTCTACCTCCGAGCTACAGAGCTACACCCCCCACCCCCAGCCCCCCCTTTTTTTGTGGTTCTGGGGATTGAACACAGGGCCATTCTACCTCTGAGCTACACCCCCAGTCCCATTTTTTATTCTTTATTTTGAAACAGGGTCTCACTAAGTTGCAGAGAGCCTCACTAAGTAGCTGAGGTTGACCATGAACACAGATCCTCAGGTCTCAGCCTCCCAAGTACTGGGATTACAAGCCTGAACCACCACCCCGGCCCTATTTTTTTTTTTTATTATTTTGAAACAGGGTCTTATTAAATTGCACAGGGATTAAGTACCTGAGGCTGGCTGGGAACCCATGATGTCCCATACCCCCCCCCCCACACACACAATTAAGCAGGGTCTCTCTAGGTTGCTGAGAGTCTCACTACATTACTGAGGCTGTCCTTGAAGCCGCAATTCCTCCTTTGTACTAGGATCACAGGCATGCAGCTGCTAGAGTTCTTACAGGTAGACTAGCATATGAGAGGCACAATTAGTTTAAAAAGGTTTGACATGCTTTCAAAAAACATGTAAAATAGATTGTCTCATACTGTAAATTTTTTGTAAGACAATGACAAAATGTAATAACTGAGGACTTTATTATCTTAATTAATATTTCTGATTATAAAATAACTGCCATGGTTCGTTTTTCTGGTTTACCACTTTAATAGTCAAAAAGAAAAACTTAGATGTAATTCCCACCATTAAGCTTAATATTAACATAAAGCTTAATATTAAAAATTAGCAGTTAGTTCATAATACTTCAAAAATGGAGATTTGTATGAACTTGCTATTTCTCACAACCCAGCAGTAAAGCTATTTAATATCTAAAGGAAAGGGAAAGAGAAAAAAGAGGTTGAGTTTAGAAAGGATGGTAATGTTCCATTTTGTTTCACTGTTTAATGACTGTAGATAAGACTTGTATACTCTCTCTCACTTCCCAAGAATGAATATACCCTTGAATATGATGAGCACATACCACAAGTCATATTTTAAGATCATGAAGGCTTTGGGCCAAACCATTTGGGCAAAAAGAATTATTTTGAGAATATATGTTATGGCAATAATGGCCATTTAGCTTTTAGAAGGCAGGTCTGTACACCGAATCAAATCACAAAAGAATGGGATTAGAAAGTTTTAAATATTATCCTTAACCTCGAGGGATTCAAAATGAAGTGTAAATGAGTTTTGATTTAAAAAAAAAAAAAAAGCTTTCAAAAAATAGAGAAGCTGGACCTCACCACGGCTGAAATGATAGTGTTTTTCCAACACCTTGAAAAGATTGTAACTGAGGCCCGCGGATACAGTTAAGAAACTGTATCCTGTCAACTATACCGCAACGCATTAAACTGAGACAGTTACTAAAGTCCCTAGAGTATCTTTTGTTTTTGTTGCGATTTGGCGCCCCACCCTTCAACCCGCCCTCCAGGAGGAATCTAGGAAGGAAAGGTGGTAAAACCTCTTTTCTGAACCAGGCCTGGGTCATCCACGACTGAATCAGTCAGCGTCTCAGAATGTCAACAAGCAGAACTCTATTTTCTCTCCTTCCCCTTAGATGCCCCGCCCGTGCAAGGCCTCAGCCCCCGAGGGATACTCAGCCGCAGGTCGCCCGAGCGTAGGAGGCGGCGGGAGGCGACCACAGTTGCCCAACAGTTGGGTTCCCAGGCTGCCTGGTGTGACGCAGCGGTTCCCGCCAGGCCCGACGCACCGGAGCTCAGCCCGAGCCGGGGGTCCCCGGGAGTGCGGGCCGAGGCCAGGGCCACCGCACCCTACGCGCGACCCGGCCTCTCCGGCCATCCAGCGTGGTCCTTCCGCGGCTCCCCGAGCCCCGTCGCAGTCTCCGCTCTCCCCCCACCCCCATTCTCTCCGGCGGGTCCTCCGTCTCTCCGCCGCGCCGTCCTTGCGCAACCGTAGCTTTGACCGTAGCGCTCGTACCCGCGCGGAGTGAGCCCGCAGTTCCCACTTTCCGGAACCCAGCGCCCGGCGGCCGAGGGCGGGTACCCGACCGAGGACCAGCGGGCCACAGCGTCGGCCACTGTCCGGCAGCTTCCGCGCAGGTGACGTGCGCGCTCCCGTCGGCGCCCGCGCGCCCGCGCTCGGCCCCGCCCCGGCACCAATCGCTTTTCCTCAACGCCCACGGCTCTACGACGTAGTCGCTCCTGCCGCCCGCGCGCCAGCAGAAAGGGTCCGGCGTGCGCGCGGCCGCCCTCCTCGCGCCCGGTGGGGAAGGGGAGTGAGTAGAAGCGCTTACGTCGCGCAGGAGGCGGAGGCGACGGCGACCGCGGTGGCGGCGACGGCTCCGACGAAGACGGTTGCGCTCGCTCGCTCGCTCGCTCGGCGTCATGGCGGCTGCCGGGGGCCGATAAGCGGCGGGAGCGGGAGCGGGAGCGCGCGCGGCGGCGGCTCGTTACTTCTGGCTCCGGCTGCCTTCGCCTTTGGTGCTTCAATAATGAACTGATTGTCGGAACCGCTCCGCCGGGGATCGCGCGTTGGTGCCGCGGGCCGGGGCTTCCCCTTCTTCCTCCCCCTCCCGGACTTGCTTATCCCGAGACGCCCGGAGCCTGAGGACTTGGCGGCAGAGATCGCGGGCCCGGGCGCGGGGAGGCCGCCAACCGAGCCGGCTCCCGGCGAGCCGGCGTCCTGCGCCCCGCCAAGCCCGCACGTCGGCCGGTGAGGAAAGGGCGGCGGGCGGGCGGGTCAGGATGTGGCGGGAGGCTGGAGCGCGCGGGGCGGAGGACGGGGGCGGCCCGGTGCCCAGGCGGCGGCCCACGGCCGGGCGAAGGCCCGGGCGGCCAGGCGAGGGCCAGCGGCGGCGGGCGGGCCCGGCGCTCAGGGGGCGTGAGCGGCGAGTGCAGGCCGGCCGCCGCCGAGCGCATCCTTGCGCCGGCCGGCCGGGCCCCGGGCTTCCTGGGCTTGGAGCGGGCCCGGCCTCGAGGGGAGAGCCGCGAGTGGCGAACGCTTGGCCCGTGCGTCCGTCCTGCAACCCGGACACCCAGCACGTGGGGAGCCGCGGGAGGGGGAGGGGGCGGCGGCTCGGGCGAGCTTGGGAGGGCGCGGGGCGGGTCTGTGGGAAGTTTGAGGCGGGAAGAGCAGAGACTCTGGGACCGGGATGGAGGCCTGGGAGCGAGGGGAGAGGTCCAGGAGGGAGGCTGATGGGACCCAAGCTGCGATGGACGGATGAGCGAGGAGAGGATAGTTTCCACATCTCTTTTTGAGTACGGCTTCACAAACTTAGTAGGAGCAAATCAACTGTTAGAACACGGAGGCTAGAAGAGGAGGATTGAAGAGGTTTAAGGACTTAGGGAAGAGTCATTGTTGAGTCGCTGGAGAGAGCGTAGAGCTGCGTGCGCTCTGAGCTTCAGGAGTTGGGCTTCTGAAAAGGGTTTTGGAACGAATACTCGGGGAAAGGAGTGAGGGGAAGTTACAGTGTACAGAGAAAGCCATTTTGAGGGGCGAAAGGAAGGTGAAAGGGAACGAAAGAGTAAACTTTAAGACTTTCGGCAAAGAGGCAGTTTGTTACAGTACTTAGGTTATTAAAGGCTTAATTGTCAACCTTTTTCACTAAGGTTACAGTTCATATTGAACAGAAGTAAATGTTGAATGTAATGGTTACTTTTTAGATAACCTGTTCTCGCAGAGGGGATATACCGGACTGAGGTCCGAATTAAAATTTGAATCCAGACGCAGAGTTTGCTATGATTGAGTTGGCAACAGCTTGTTTCTCTCCTCTTGTTTGTGGAATGGAAATAATCAAAAGAGTAAATTCTCTTTGGTGAGGTCGGGGACAGCTCTGCTCTCAGTTGGCTGTCTCAGTACTTTCTGGTTGGGGAAGGATCTGACGTCTCCTTCCCCCGCTTCTTCCTCTCCCTCCCCTGCCAGAGATCTCCTTTGTTTATTCGTGGATGGCTTGTAGGTGACTCTCTACTGTTGTGCTGAAATTCTGAGAGGTGAAAATACTGTGTCTTTTTCCATTACCTTTTGCTCCAAATATATTAGTTTAAAAATAAGGTACAGTATATATTCTATTACCTTTTTCTTTTTTCATGGAACCTCTGCAAGTTCAAACTGGACAAATATTTATTTATTTTTCACTCCACTGTTAGTTTACCTGTGAAAGAACACGTTTGTTTTGATTTGTGCATTTTTACCACGATTTCATGGTACTTTTTATTCTGTTCTTCTCATGTGAGTGTTCTCAAAACTTCACGGGAGTATATAAAGTTCTTGGTGATAGGAATTAGGGCTTCATTAAAAGTACCCCCCCCCCATGTGTTTGACCAACTATAAGACTCCCATTTCTTACTCTTGGGATGAATGTATATGTTACATGGTACCACTTTGCCTTGGTAATTTACATAAATATTGCTACACAGTATCAATTAGTCTCTAAAAGTTTTACCACTCCACAAATACTTTAATTTCTTCTGTCAAAAATTTATCAGCAATAGCCTGCTAAATTCTAATAAGTAGCCGGGTGTTGCGGTGCACGCTTGTGATCCCGTATTTGGGAGGCCGAGAGGGTCCAGGTTCCTGGCCAGCCTCAGATAATTAGTGAGACCCTCTGCTACTTAGTGAGACCCTGTTTCAAAGAGGTGTGAGTACACCCCCAGCCCCGCAAAAAAAGAAAAAAAATTCTAATAATCAGAAATGGAGGTAACAGAAGCCTATTCTAAGTAAAAGACCTCCAACAGCCCTTCCTTACCACTTCTAGTCTAATTGGTATAGGTTAATTTTTTAAATTTCAAAACAGGGCTCTTTATTGGTATTGAACCTTGAGGCATTCTAGCTCTGGGCTATACCTCCAGCCCCCTTTATATTTTTTATTTTGAAACAGGGTCTCACAAGGTTGCTGAGGCTGGCAGCGAACCTGCAATCCTCCTGTCTCAGCCTCCAAAGTATTGGGATTACAGGTATGTGCCACCTTGATTGGGTATTTTTCTTTTTTTCTACAGGAAATGTTTTCATTTTGTTAATATGTTTTTCCTTAGGTGAATCAAAGAGAGTCCCAGGAAACCTGTGAATGTTGAAGAAAATTCATCTGTGAATTTTTGATATTCAAGACGGAATCAGTATTTATATTCATCTTTTAAACTGCAAAGATTTATATTTTATTTTAAAACTTCTTGATATTTACAATGAATGGACATAGTGATGAAGAAAGTGTTAGAAACAGCAGTGGAGAATCAAGGTAAGCCAACAATTTTATTATCAACTGTTACCATAAGGATGATTGAAAAATGGTTTTCTAGCCGGGCGTGGTGGCCCACGCTTGTAATCTCAGCATTCGGGAGGCTGAGATCGGATGATCCGGGTTCGCGGCCAGCCTCAGCTACCTAGTGAGGCACTCCGCAACTTAGTGAGACTCGGTTTCAAAATAAAGAATAAAAAATAGGGCTGGGGGTATAGCTCGGAGGTAGAATGCCCCTGAGTTCAATCCCCAGTACCGCAAAAAAAAAAAAAAAAAGAAGGAAAGAAAAGAAAAATGGTTTTCTACCTCTGAGCTATACCCCTAGCCCAGTTTTATTTTATTTTCATTTTTGTGGTACTAGGGAAAGAACCAAGGGTGTTCTACCTTTGAGCTACACAGCAAGCCTTTAAGTTGCTGAGGCTGTCTTCAAACCTGCTATCTTCCTGTCTCAGCCTCTCAAATACTGGGATACAGGCATGTGCCACTACACCTGACTCTATTTTATTTTGAAACAGAATCTAGCTAAGTTGCTGAGAGCCTTGCTAAATTGCTGAGACTGGCCTGGAATTTGTAATCCTCCTGTCTCAGCCTCACCAGTACAGAGATTACAGGTGTATGTCATCACACCTAGCTGAAAACTTGTTTTCTTAATTTGTTGTCTTAGCTATCCAAATGCTAAAAAGTTTCTAATATTTGAAGCTTTGTTGGCATTGCAAATTTTAATTTTTAAAATAAAGATATGTAGAGAACTTAAGTATAGAAAAATTTGAATTACTTAAGTCTTGTGGATCTTTATATTATTTGAGTAAATAATTGAAGTTTGAGCAAGTAAGAGAGAAAACTGATATTTAAATTGTGTTAGTGAATCTCCAAATACATGCAGTAAGTATTTCTACACTCATCTTTTTCTGGCTGCACCTGTGCTGTCCAGTGTGATAGCCTTTAATATATGTGGCTATTTTAATTTAAATTACAGAATATCAAAACTTACTCAGTCACATCTGTCAAATTTCAACTCCTGACAATCACATATGACTAATGTCTACTGTATTGGATAGCACAGAAAACATTTCTAGCACTGCAGGAAACTTTAGATAACACTGACCTGGACATTTGTTTTACTATATCACTTTTCTGTTTTATCTTTATATTGGAGTTTTATTTATCTGTTAAGAGTTGTTACTTGGCTGGCCATGGTGGCGCATGCTTGTAATCCCAGCATTTGGGAGGCTGAGACTGGACGATCCGGGTTCATGCCAGCCTCAGCTACCTAATGAGGCACTCTGCAATTTAGTGAGACCCTGTTTCAAAATAAAGAATAAAAAATAGGGCTGGGGGTATAGCTCAGAGGTAGATTGCCCCTGAGTTTAATCCCCAGTACCGCAAAAAAAAAATAAATAAAAGAGTTCTTACTTGGACCATATCTTTTCAAAGAAGATAGAGTTTATGAGCTGGGCTTGGTGGCCCTCACTTGTAATCCCAGTACTTTGGAGGCTGAGACAGGACCATAGCATATTTGAAGCCAGCCTCAGCAACTTAGTGAGACTCTCAGCAACCTAGTGAAACCCTGTTTCCAAATAAGAAATAAAATTGGGCTGGGGGGTGGGTGTCGTTTGGAGCACCAAAAAAAAAGAAGATATAGTTTATGATTCTGAATAACCCATAAGAAATTTTTATGTGTAACTTCACATTCAGAGACTCTACGTTCTTTAGTCCTCAATTTTTGAGTTATCTACACTCTGATGATAAAATCCATGTAGTTGTGCCCTTATCATATGTAGAAACCAAAATGAACATTGGAGTCAAACTGGTTACTTATCCCAGTTCTTCCACTAATTCAACTCTGCAAATTAGTATAAATTACTTAATCTCTGATACTGATTTTTGCTGTTATAAAATGGGATTGTACTATTGAGAAATGAGATGCTGCATGTAAATAATTTAAAGTGGTTTCTGATATTATGAGTGCTTATTATTAGCATCGTGTTTTATGTAGCATAGGATGCTATATAACTGAAACAATTACAATGATAGAGAAATGGGATGGACAAGAAACAGGAAGTTGACCAGGTTTAAGAAAAAAATGAACTGGATGTGGTAGCATACACCTATAATCCCAGTACTTGGGAGGCTGAAACTGGAGGATCACAGGTTTGAAGCGAGCCTCAATAACTTGAGGCTCTTAGCAACCTAGCGAGACCTTAATTCTAAATAATAAAATTAGGTTGAGGGTGTAGCTGGAAGGTAGAATGCCTCTGGGTTCAATTTCTAGAACCATACACAAAAAATAGGGGCGAGGCGTATAGTTCAGAGTTAGAATGCCCCTGACTTCAATCCCAGTACCAAAAAAAAAAAAATTTTTTTTAAAAGGGAGCTGGGTGTAGGGGCTCATGCCTGTAACCTTAGTACTTAGGAAGCTAAGACAGGAGGATCCTAGGTTCGAGGATAGCCTCAGCAAGTAGTGAGACTCATCAACCTAGCAAGACCCTGTTTCCAAATAAGAAATGAAATTAAACTGAGGGTATAGCTCAAAGGTAGAATGCCTCTGGGTTCAATCCCCAATACCAGAAAAAAAAAATGTTGGGTAGAAAATTATGTTGTGCTATATATATGTATTTGATTTAAAATTTGAATTTTGCCAGGTGTGGTGGCGCACTTGTAATCCCAGCATTTGGGAGGCTGAGACTGGAGGATCTGGGTTCACCACCAGCCTCAGCTACCTAGTAAGGCCCTCTGCAACTTAGTGAGACCCTGTTTCAAAAATAAAGAATAAAAAACAGGGCTGGGGGTATAGCTCGGAGGTAGAATGCCCCTGAGTTCAATCCCCAGTACCGCAAAAAACAAAACAAAACAAAAAAAACTTGAATTTTTTTGGCCATGATAGCTATACTTTGTCAGCTGAAGAAGTATTGCTCTACGAGTACAGAACTTGAGTTGACATCTTTGAACTAAAAATTTCTCATAAGATTTTCCTAGCCAGGTGGTGGCACACGCTTGTAATCCCAGCATTTGGGAGGCTGAGACTGGAGGATCCGGGTTCGTGGTCAGTCTCAGCTACTTAGTGAGGCCCTCCGCAACTTAGTTTCTAAATAAAGAATAGAAAAAATAGGGCTGGGGGTGTAGCTCGGAGGTAGAATGCCCCTGAGTTCAATCCCCAGTACTGCAAAAAAAAAAAAAAAAAAAAAAAAAGATTTTCCTAGCTGTAAAATGAGAAGGGTTGAACTAATTTTGAAGTTTCTTCCTACCACTTAATTACACAGAATATATAGTAAAGTTGTAGACAACAAAGTTTGACTTAGAATCACCAGAGGTGAAGTTAAATTAGAAGTTTTGAATTTCAGAATTTATTCAAATTTTTGCAGATGTATTGAATTATTGTCTAAGTTCTGTTACTCATTAGTGAGCAATGAAATGCTAATAGGTAGAAATAACCAGAGGAAACACAGCAGATGACCCCCACAAAATAGGAAGTAAGACTCCTGATAGTAAATCCTCTATTTGGTTCTGCAGGGAGATTATCAGCTAGTGTATCCTGACTGTGTACGTGTTTAATAATCTTTTACATATTTTGCTGCCATACCTAAAGCAAGGAGGAATAATAGGCAAATTTGACAGTACAGATGGGAGGGGGACCCTGTGAAGTTATGTTTACTTAAAGGATTATTTTAGAATACATACTAATTTTAAATGATTGCAAGGAATATTCCTCTAATTATTCTGAGTCACTAATTCTACCATATAAGTTTTATGTGCTTTCTGAGAAGTGTGGTTGTCTTGTTATCTAGTTTTTGCAACTGCTTTGGAGTTTATCAGCAGAGAGAGACTGGCTTCTATTTTGCTTTCAGTTTTCTTCTTACTACTTTACTCTTTTATTTGCTCTACTTTCATTGTTGTTAATACTCCATTCCCATTCTTTCCTCCAAAAGCTTTCCTCATAATAGAGTTGAAAGAGATTGTGTCTAGTCAAAAGACTGAGAGACAAATTTTACAGATAGGGAGATTTTATTTAAAGTTATAACTACAAATATTAATATAAAGTAATAAATTGAGAAACATGCTCTGCTTTTAAAGTTGATATAGATTGTAAATAGTTTAAAATTTGATTTTTATTCGCCAGAATTTTAAAATGTTCTCTTGCTGTCGAATCTTTTTTCTTTGAGGAAGTTTATGAAATAGAATTAAGCACAATGTCTTTGGCATTTTTGAATTGGTACATTTAGCTTTCTTCCAGAAAGAAGGAGAAAAGTATGTGTGTGTCGGGAATTGATTTATTTTGTAGATAGTTGTCTATAACTATTGACTGAAAAGAAAGAAAACCCAGTAAAATAGGCCTTTAACTGATAATTTTGAAACTTATTTACTAAGAAATGTGGGCCAGGATGCACCTGTATAACAGTTTCTACTCAACACATAATTTTTTATAACTGAAGTTAAGCTTTCTAAAGATAATGTTGGAAGACTTCAAAGCATTAATTTCCAGCTGTGTGAACTTCTTTCTTGTGATCAAGTTTTTCAAATTCTGGTTAGATCTTGAATGATGATTTAATACAGTGATAGATTTCTGTGTAAATATCTGAAATATGTGATAATTTGCTTATTTTGTGGTATTTCATAGGTGCTTGCATGTAGATTAGATGTTCAGTAATTAGTTCATGTACATTTAAGAATTTATTTGAATCACCGTAATTCCTAAATGTATATATTTTATATCTAATATATATTATACATGTTCTTGGAAAAATTCTTATGGCGTGGGGGAAAATGTTGGTGATGTCTTAGCCATTGTAGCTGGCAGTGCAATTTCTTTGATCTGATTCTTAGGATAAAATATTTAACTTTTTATAGGTTTAACTGTTTGATTAAATATATTAACCTAGCCGGGCATGAGGATGCATGCTTGTAATCTCAGAACTTGGGAGTCTGAGACAGGAGAATCGCAGGTTCAAAGACAGCCCTGTAAGCAATGAGACTCCTCATCAACCTAGTGATACCCTGTTTCAAAATAAAAATAAAATAGGGCTGAGGGTATAGCTGGGAAGTAGAATGCCCTCGAGTTTGACCCCTAGTACCAAAAAACTAAATAAATAAATACGCTAACATTCATGTTTAAAGCATCATGTATATATGTTTAATATTAACATAGAGGAACCCTATGCTGCACTGTTTCCTTGGCTTATAGGAAATATCTTCATTGTTTTATGCTTGAAGACTCTTTAGATCTCAAATTTTATAATGTTTTGGGGAGGCAGTGGTGGTAGGATGGGTATAGGAAATATGATCATAGGAATGTTCTGAATAAAATTCTTTTGCAT
>PVLC010003888.1:0-80364 GCA_004027655.1 Graphiurus murinus | reverse complement strand
CAGTACTGCAAAAAAAAAAAAAAAAAAAAAAAAACCTTTGAAAAGACAAGTAATCTAAATGATCTATTAAGTTTAAGGAACACCAAATCAGTTAATTTGATTATAGGTCACATTTTTCACCATATAACTTATTAGTATCTAGCTGGGTGCAGTGATGCATGCTTATAATCCCAGTACTTGGGAGGCTGAGCCATGAAGATTACAGGTTCAAAGCCGGGCGTGGTGGCGCACGCTTGTAATCCCAGCATTCAGGAGGCTGAGACCTGAGGATCCAGGTTCGCGGCCAGCCTCAGCTACCTAGTGAGGCACTCCGCAACTTAGTGAGACTCGGTTTCAAAATAAAGAATAAAAAAAAATAGGGCTGGGGTGTGGCTCGGAGGTAGAATGCCCCTGAGTTCAATTCCCAGTACCGCAAAAAAAAAAAAAAAAAAAGATTACAGGTTCAAAGCCAGCTTTGGCAACGTAGCGAGGCTCTCAGCAACCTAGTGAGACCCTGTTTCCAAATAAGAAATAAAATCAGGCTGGAGATACAGCTTCGAGGTAGATACCTCTGGGTTTAATCCCCATTACCAAAAAAAACACACAAAAAACCAAAAACCCAAAAAGACATTCATCAGGGTCTTGTTGAATACTACTGTTGTAGAGATTCCTTGCCATCAAAATCCATTGTTTTCTTACACTAAATAAGTTTTTTTTTTTTTTTTTCTGGTGGTGAACCTAGGGCATTCTACCCCTGAACTACAACCCCAGCCCTATTTTATTGCTTATTTGGAAATAGGGTCTCACTAGGTTGATAAAACTTGCTTAACTTGCTTAGGCTGTCCTCGAACCTGCAATCCTCCTGTCTCAGCTTCCCAAGTACTGAGATTACAGGCATGTGCCGCCACACATAGCTTCACTAAATACATTTGAACTTTTTTTTTTTAAAGGTAGTACCAGTTAGTGTTTTTTCTTGAACTTGCTTTGTAGTTATAGTTATTTTTATTTTGTTTTATTTTAAAGTCAATTCATTGTTAAGTTTCAAAAGTTATGCAGAGAAGCACTTTTAGAAAGGTAGGAATATATGAAATCACAAAGCTAGAACAACTAGAAATCATCGAATTAAGAAAAGTGGCTATAAAAATTTATTGTGATGTCATTAATTGCAGGAAAGTATAACATATTTAATTTTTTGGTAACCCTTTTTTCTTAATTCAATATGTGTTTTCTTCATCTTTTCCTATTAATTTTTATTTTCTTATAAATGCTCTTGAATCCAAGATCATATCAAATAAATACTTTTCTTTCAGAAACCCAATATTCTGGGTAGATAAGAGCTTACATAATTGGTTATTGTCTCTTGAAAAAGAATTTGCCAAATTAAAATTTTCACAGAATTTCTTAAGATTGTGTTTAATCTAGATTACTATAAAGTATTTAGACTTTTAACTGATGAGGATAATTGTACATGACTTTAATTTTCAAAGGTACTACTTCCTGTATATAAGCATAAGATAATGTGTAGACAAACTTTAATGTGAGGCTGTTCATTTGTTATTCTGCTAATTGCTTAGTTAAGGTCTTAATAACTGATGGATTATATCTATTAAAGTTCTGTGTTTAGAAATAAGAGTATTTCCTTGTTGGAAGGAAATGGAGAAAACATTTGGGGGTGAAGGAGTTAAAACATACACAAATGGAAAAGTTTTAGCTTCAGTTATGGTCGGGGTGAAGGAGTTAAAACATACAGAAATGGAAAAGTTTTAGCTTCAGTTATGGTCCTTGGGCATCACCTGGAAGCTTATTAGAAAAGTAGAACTTTGGGCTCATCCCACTACTAAATCAAAATCTTCATTTTTTTTTTTTTTTTTTTTTTTTGTGTGTGTGTGTAACTGGAGATTGAACCCAGGGGCAACTGTTTCTGAGATGCATCCTTTTCTTTATTTTGAAACAGGATCTCATTAAGTTGTGGAGAGTCTAACTAAATAGCTGAAGCTGGCTGTGAACCTGCAGTTCTACTGTGCACCACTACACCCAGCTCAAAATCTTCATTTTAATGAGAGATTCTTAAGTGATTCTTATTGCATATATATGAAACTGTTTACATGTTTACATGGAGTCACTTAGCATATTGCTGCTGATTGCCACATTTTTTTTTTTCCAGTACTGGGGTTTGAACTCAGGGGCATGCTACCTGTGAGCTACACCCCTAGCCCTGTTTTTTATTCTTTATTTTGAAACATAGTCTCACTAAGTTGCGGAATGCCTCACCTAGGTAGCTGAGCCTGGCCTTGAACCTGTATCCTCCAGTCTCAGCCTCCCAAATGCTGGGATTACAAGCATGCGCCACCATGCCTGACTTACATTTTTTTTTTTTTTTATTACTGATATTGTTACATGTGATTTTTATTTTCTGGGAGGCCCTAAGGAATGGAATCATGGGCCATCTAGTTTCCAGATGGGGAAACTAGACTTATAGACACATTTTTAAGCTGTTAACTAATATTTGACTTTACTTGGATTTCTTTTATTTTTCCACTAGTGCCCTCTTTCTCTGTTAGGATTTAGTTCTTTAGTACTACATTGGATTTGCTTCTCAAATCTCTTTAGTCTCCTTTGGTCTATACAATTTTCTTTTTCCTTATTTTTCATGACCTTAATGGTTTCAAGATTTGGTTGAGAATTGGTCAGATATCTTATAGATTGCTTCCAATCTTGAAATATCTGGTGTTTTTCTTGAATAAACGGGTTATTTATTTATTTATTTTTTTGCGGTACTGGGGATTGAACTTAGGGGCATTCTACCTCTGAGCTACATCCTCAGCCCTATTATTTAGTCTTTATTTTGAAACAGCGTCTCACTAAATTGCAGAGAGCCTCACTAAGTAGCTGAGGCCGGCTGTGAACCCAGAACCTTCAGTCTCAGCCTCCCAAGTACTGGGATTATAAGCATGCGTCACCACGTCTGTCTATGGAGAAAAGAATTCTTTACAGAAATTTTATTTAATCTATGTAGCTACTCTTCCAACCAGGAGATGGAGCTCAGTTACTACTCAAACCCACTGAGAGTAGGCTAGACACAGTAATCTGCTTCTAATAAAAATGAACAACTTTATAGTGAAGAAACTACTTAGTGAGGCCCTCCACAACTTGGTGAGACCCAGTTTCAAAATAAAGAATAAAAAATAGGAATGCGGATGTAGCTCAGAGGCCGAATGCCTCTGGGTTCAATCCCCAGTTCTGCAAAAAAAAAAAAAAAGAGTTCTTTTCCACACACACACACACACGCGCGACTATAACCCCAAGTGTAAGATACATATTAAGTGTGTATATGTATCTTGGGGAACCTTTTCAGATTGGCTTCTCTGTTCTTTTTTACATTCTTGTATCCTTTTGCCTCAGAATCAGCCATTTTCCAAGGAGCACGCTGGTTCCTTATTATTCAAGAATGATATCCGAAACCAAGATTTGAGTGCTGGGTGGGCTTTTTTCTATTCACATGTCACTGCTTTTATGCTCTTTGAGTCAACAAGTAGACAGAGCTAGGTGATACATATATACATATTAAACCAAGCACATTCAGTTATTTTTGTATCTATCTATATACACATTAAAGTAAACAGGAGTTCATACTACTATCTCCAACTCTAATACTGTGTTACAAAGTTCATTCCAGCTTCTCTTTCTTGTCCTTTTATAACTTCCATGTCCAACAGTGAGAAACTTAGCTCCCACCATCCATGTGTTCATATATTCAACATAGTATATATGTAAAGAGGTTGCAGAATTTTTAGGCCATACCCTCAGGAGAAACTATTTTACCCAGTAGAACAGTGATTCTCTTTTTTTGTTTTTTGATGCTGAGGATTGAATCTAGCGGCATTTTACTTCCAAGCTACATGCTTAGCCTATCTCCCCCCCCCCTTTTGTGGTACTGGAGATTGAACCCAGGGACATTCTACCTCTGAGCTGCACCCCTAGTCCTATTTTTTATTCTTTATTTTGAAACAGGGTCTCATTAAGTTGCAGAGGGCCTCACTAAATAGCTGAGGCTGGCCACAAACCCGGATCCTCCCATCTCAGCCTCCCAAGTACTGGGATTACAAGAGTGCGCCACCACGCTCTGCTTCCTATCCCTTTTTATTTTTTATTTTGAAGCAGGATCTTGTTAAGTTGCTGAGAATCTCACTAAATTGCTGAGGCTGGCTTTGAACCTACAATTCTCCTGTATTAGAGATGGAGCTCCTGTCAGCCTCTCAAGTACTGAGATTACAGATGTGTACCACCATGCTCACCTTACTTTTCTAATTCTTTTTTCGTGTATGTTTGTGATACTGGGGATTGAACCCAAGAGCATTCTATCTTTGAGCTACACCACCAGCCTTATTTTATTTTTATTATGAAATGGTCTTGCTAGGTTGATGAGAGTCTCACTACTTGCTGAGGCTGACCTTGAACCTGTGATCCTCCTGTTTTAGCTTCCCAAGTACCAGGATTAACAGGCATGTGCCACTGTACTTGGCATGGGAACTTTTTTGTAGCAGCATTTGTTGAAGAAAATTAAAGCATATTGCCATTTTGTGTGTATGGTACTGGGATTAAAACCAGGGGCATTTTACCTCTGAGCTATATCCCCAACCATTTTTATTTTTTATTTTAGAAACAAGGTCTTACTATGTTGCTGAGAGTCTTACTATGTTGCTGAGGCTGCCGTTGAACCTGTGATTCTCCTGTGTCAGTCTCCCAAGTATTGGGTTTATAGACGTGTGCCATCATGCCTGGCAGTATATATTATTATTTTAAAACCCTATTATTATTATTATTGGTACTTGGAATTGAATTTAGGGGCACTCTACCTCCAAGCTACTCCCTCAGCCCTTTTTATTTTTTATTTGAATACAGGGTCTCACTAATTTGCTGAGGCTGGCCTGAAACCTGGTATTCTCCTGTCTCAGCCTTCCAAGTACTGGATGGGACCACATCTGGATCTAAAACCTTTTTAAAGAAGCAGAGTAAATGCAGAGGGATAATAACTTTTAAATGTAGACATTATTTGTGCAAACTTAAATATTACGGATTTAGTCATATACAAAAGTAGTGACAAGCCAGGCATGATGGTGTGTGCTCATAATCCCAATACTTGAGAGGCTGAGACTGAAGGATCACAGGTTCCTGGCCAGCCCCAGCAAATTGGGAGGCCCTCTACAACTTAGTGAAACCCTATTTCAAAATAAAGAATAAGCTGGGCATGGTGGCTTATTTAGCCTCCCAGTACTTGGGAGGCTGAGACCGGAGGATCAGAGTTCATGGCCAGCCTCAGCTACTTAGTGAGGGTCTCCGCAATATAGTTAGACCCTGTTTCAAAATAAAGAATAAAAAATAGGACTGGGGATGTAACTTGGAGGTAGAATGTCCCTGGGTCCTATCCCCAGTACCACAAAAAAAAATAATAATAATAAAAAATATATATATATTATATATTATATATTTATATATATATTTATATAGATGTTAGTTACAGGTAGAATGCCCCTGGGTTCAATCCCCCCACCTCCCCCAACACACACACACACACACACACACACACACACACTAGTGACAATAGTAAAATCCCCATATGCATTTTATCTACTTTCAACATGTTTGGGTGTGTGTATGTGTATGTGTGTATGTATGTATGGTACTGGAGATTGAACCCAGGGATGTCTGCCTCTGACCTACACCCCCAGCCCTATTTTAATTTTTATTTTGAAACAGGTTCTAAGTTGCTGAGGCTGGCTGCAAAACTGTGATTTTTCCTGTCTCAGCCTCCCAAATACTGGGATTACAAGCATGTTCCACCACACCTGGCTAATATGTTTTATCTCATGGCAGTCTGGTTTAATATCCAACTTCTACCTCCTACCTTCCTTCACTTGATTATTTTGAAATATAATTTCTACATGTATTAGACTTCTGCATAATAGATAATACTAATGAGGAAAGAGTCATCAAATTTTGCCAAGTTGTTACAGCTTATAAATTATAGAATTAGGAATTTGTTATTAGTATTATACTAAATATATTTTATGAAACTTTTGGATGTATGTGCCCATGGCTCATTTTTTTGTGTGTGGTCATTCACTGAATGATTTGGTTTTTTTTTTTTTTTTTTTGGTATTGTACCCAGGGGTATTCTACCTCTGAGCTACACCCCCAGCCCTATTTTAGTTTAATTTTAAAACAGGGTCTCAGTAGTTTGATGAGTCTCACTGTTTGCTGAGGCTATCCCCAAACCTTTGATCCTCCTGTCTCAGCCTCTCAAGTACTGTGATTACAGGTATGCACCATGATGTTCGGCTCACTAATTGTTTACTAGTGAGGGTGTGTGTGTGTGTGTGTGTGTGTGTGTGTGTGTGTGTGTGTGTGTTGTGTGTCTGGTGATTGAACCCAGGGGCTTTCTACCTCTGAGTAACACCCCCAGCCCTATTTTTTAATTTTTATTTTGAATCAGGGTCTCGCTGGTTGATGAAAGCCTCACATTACTTGCTGAGGCTGTCTTCAAACCTGTAGTCCTTCTTCTCAACTTCTTAAGTACTGGTATTACAAGCGCATGCCACCATACCTGGCTTAAGAAAATATTTTGCACTTACATCAGATTCAACATGACTAACCCAAACAATCACCATTGAAATTATTCATGCCAAAAGTTACCCAATTTAGTGAATTACTGATCTAGTTAGGAGAGAGATACATGTATAAAAATACTTGTAATATTGTGAAGGAATTATTAGTAACATAGAAGCAAAATACTATGGGACTGTGAGCTGAAACAATTACCTGTGCCTGGGGATATTGGGGATGGCTACATAAAAGACATATTTTTGAGAAGACTTAAAGAGTAGGAAATTGTATCATTTGCTTCTGAGAGGAAGCAGTCTCCAGATAGGGAAATGTATGGGGATAGGTACCAATGCTGAGCTCTAAAATCACTCCCCCCATTAAGTTTTGCTCTAGTTTTCCTTTTTCTACCTCTAGTTATTAAGTCAGGAATCCATCCCTCATACATACATATATGTGTGTGTGTATGTGTGTGTGTGTGTGTGTGTATATAAATTACCCCCCCCCCCATGGAACTGGGAATTGAACCAGGGGCATTCTACCTCTGAGCTACACCCCTTTTATTTTGAAACAGGGTCTCACTAAGTTGCTGAGGTTGGCCTTGAACCTGCAATCCTCCTGTCTCAGCCTCCCAAGTACTAGAGTGTGCCACCATGACTGGCTTTCTTCTATACTTTTGATTGCACCGACTTTTTTCTTTTTTCCATGGTTTTTTGTTCCTAGTAGAAACCCTTGCTGAATAATTGTTAGTTGAAGAGATGAGTTAAATTATGTATGAAACCTGCTTTTCAAAAATATTTGTTTCCGGGCGTGTTGGCACACACTTGTAATCCTAGTACTTGGGAGGCTGAGATAGGAAGATTGCAGGTTTGAGGACAGCCTCAGCAAGTAGTGAGACTCTTGTTAACCTAGCGAGACCCTGTTTCCAAATAAATAAAATCAGGCTGGAGTGTAACTCAAAGGTAAAATGCCTCTCGGTTCAATCCCTAGTACCTCCCCCACCCCAAAAAAAATATTTGTCGCTGGGTGTGGTGGCGCACACTTGTAACCCCAGTGCTTGGGAGGCTGAGACAGGAGGATCACAGATTCAAGGACAGCCTCAGCAAGTAGTGAAACTTTTATCAACCTAGCAAGACCCTGATTCCAAATTAAAAAAAAAAAAAATTGGGCTAGGGGTGTAGCTCGGAGGTAGAATGCCCCTGGGCTCAATCTCCAGTGCCACCAAAAATAAATAAATAAATAAATAAATAAATAAATAAATAAATAAATATAAAATAAGTAAATACAATTTGTTGCAGACTGGAGATGTGGCTCAGTGGTAAGAGCCCTTGCCTAGCATGTGTCAGGTCCTGGGCTCAATTCTCAGCACTGCAAAACAAAATAAAAAAACCTCAAAATGTTTATTGCATAAACATAGTAAATTAGTTGGAGAACCAATTAATAAGGTATACTAGAGACCCCAAAACACAGGAGTGCAAACAGTTAGAAGTGGGCTTCTACCCTTTGAGGTTATCCAGGTACTCTGGCTTTGTGGGACAGCTTTGTTGTTTTAGCCAGCAGGAAGGAGATGGTAGTAAGAGGATATAAGGCAAGCCATTTCATATTTAAGGCTGTTCTGTAGAACTCACACTTCATGTTGGGCCATATTTCATTAGCTACAGCCTGTTCATATGACCACATCTAGCATAAAAACATACCAGAAGGTCTTATCTTATTGGTGGGGTGCTATCTAATATCTGAGGACAAATAAAATGAAATTCTGGTGGGTGAGGAGGGAGGGGGCAAGGTAGGCAGTGAATAATGGCTTTTTTGTTCCTCAAACTCTAAGGAATGTTATTTTAAAATAAATTACTCCTACCATCCTAAGAAATTACCGGCTTTCATTTTTCTGACTTTCTTTTCAGTCCTCCATATGTATTTGTAATTTGTGCACTTGTTTTTATAGTGTTGAATTTTGCTGTTTTTCATTTATCCTTCTGAGTCTGGATTAGCTTATTTATAATATAAAAATGAAAAGATTAAATGAGAATCTGTTGTCTGATATGTAGCATTGACTATGGGTAATCATATTTTCCTCTTTAATTATATTAATTTATTTTGGAGATGTCATTGTATTTATAGATATTTATTATATTCATAAAATTATGATAGTCCTACGAAGACTTACAGCAAATTTTTTTTTTTTTTTTTTTTTTGCGGTACTGGGGATTGAACTCAGAGGCGCTCTACCTCCGAGCTATACCCTCAGCCCTATTTTTTCTTCTTTATTTTGAAACTGAGTCTCACTGAGTTGCAGAGTGCCTCACTAGGTAGCTGAGGCTGGCCGAGAACCCGGATCCTCCAGTCTCAGCCTCCCGAATGCTGGGATTACAAGCGTGCGCCACCACGCCCGGCTTCTTACAGCAAATTTTGAAGTAATGATTCTGATCTTGAATTGAGGGAGAAAGATCAATGTTTTTTTTTTTTTTGCAGTACTGGGGATTGAACTTGGGCATTCTACCTCTGAGCAATATATATACCCCCACCCCTATTTTTTATTCTTTATTTTGAAACAGCGTCTCACTAAGTTGCAGTGCCTCACTAGATAGCTGAGTCTGGCCATGAACCCGGATCCTCCAGTCTCAGCCTCCCAAATGCTGGGATTACAAGCATGTGCCACCACGCCTAGCTAGATCAATGGTTTTTTTTATCTGTAATAATGATCAATGTTGAACTCCTATTATATGTCAGGCAGTATACTTTATATCTTTTTTCATCCTTAAAATAATCTTGAAGTATGTTTATTTTTGTGTGCAGAAACAGCCTCATCTAAGGGGTATACAGATAATAAGGAAAGTGACAAGAAAGAGTTAGAAAGCTAGGAAAAAATAATTCATGGTTGAACTTCAAAACACCATTGGCGAGCCAATGTTGTGCTATATATATGTATTTGATTTAAAATTTGAATTTTGCCGGGCGTGGTGGCGCACACTTGTAATCCCAGCATTTGGGAGGCTGAGACCAGAGAATCCATGTTCGCAGCCAACCTCAGCTACCTAGTGAGGCACTCCGCAACTTAGTGAGACCCTGTTTCAAAATAAAGAATAAAAAAATAGGGCTGGGGGTATAACTGGGAGGTAGAATGCCTCTGAGTTCAATCCCCAGTACTGCAAAAACAACAACAAAAAAACACCATTGGCTCTGAATTTCTCCCACAAATGTTTAAAATTCTTTTAAAGGTTCCTTCAAGAAAGCTCTTTTGAATAGCATTGATGTTTAAGAGTAGTAAAGAAGGGAACAAGACAAAGAATGAAAATTTAGCACAGTATGTTTCTTCTTTAGTGTAAACACAGTTTTTTGGTTTATATAGGTATAGTTCTGTTTGTCAGGCACACAGTCCTCAGTTATAAAATTCTATTTAGCTGGGTGTGGTGGTGCAAGTTTGTAATTCCAGTACTTGGGAGGCTGAGACCGGAGGATTCAAGTTCCTGGCCAGCCTCAGCTATTTAATGAGGCCCTCCTCAACTTTGTGAGACCTTGTTTCAAAATAAAGCATAAAAAATAGGATTGGGCATATAGCGAGGAGGTAGAATGCCCCAGGGTTCAATCCCTAGTATTGAAAAAAAAAAAAAAAGGAAATGTGGTTTATCTTCTTTCAGTGTGTTTAGAAGTATATACCACTCCCTCTAGTCAGAACTCTAACACATCTAAATACTAGTAACAGGTTTTTTGTTTTGTTTTGTTTTTTTGTTATTTTGTGTGTGTGTGTGATTACACCCCCAGCTTTATTTATTTTTTTAATTATTATTTCTTATTTGGAAACAGGGTCTCACTAGTTGATGAGTAAGAGTCTTACTCTTGCTGAGGTTGTCCTCAAACCTGTGATCCTCCTATCTCAGCCTCCCAAGTACTGGGATTAGAAGCATGCTCCACCAAGCCCAGCGTAGTAATAGTTTTTTAAAAATATGAAAGGAAAAAGTAGGGAAATGGATGTATAATAAAGTCTTTATATGCTAGACACAAAAGTTTGTAACATTAATTTTTTTTCTGTTCTGTGGTACTGGGGATTGAACATAGGAGCATACTACCTCTGAGCTATACTAGTGCTAGTGCTACTGTTTGTTCTTTTTTTGTGTGTGTTATTGGGGATTGAACCCAGGGGCATTCTACCTCCAAGCTATACCCCTGGCCCTATTTTATTCCTTATTTTGAAACAAGGTCTCACTAAATTGTGGAGGAACTCACAAGTTGCTGAGGCTGGCTGCAAGCCTTCAATCCTCCTGTCTCAGCCTCCCAAGTATTGGGATTACAAGCAAGCACCACCACACCCGGCTCTTTCCTGACATTTTAAATCTCTAAGATTTATCAGTGCCATTTTTTCCCTTGGTAATGCGGAAGTAAGGAAAACACCTGCCCTTTACTAGTATTTTCCTTAGAAAGTTATTCATCATTTTATTTCTGTAGCCAGGATGAGACTTTGTGTTTTCTTTCATTCCAAGGAATGACTTTCATAGAGAATTGGGTATAGAGAAAGTAGATGTTACCATCCTGTCATATGCTGGGCTGAGCACCCCTTTCCCTTTAACACATGAAAATGCTAGATAAAAGAGAACAAAGGGAAAAAAGTAATTGCTTGGCTGAATTTGAAAGAAACCATGTGCCAGAAACAAAAGGGAACCCAAAGAGATACAGTGCAATAAACTCAGAACAAACATGGCAGCACAGGGATAGTTCAAGGGTCACAGGACCTTAGGAAAAGAGACTGGACTTGGTATATTGGAAATAATGCAGCTGGAGTTAGAGAAATACAGTATTTTTTTCTCCTTAAATTTGGGGTTTGGAAAGGTCCTTAAATCTGGGCCCCCTCTGAAAAGGGTCTAGGAAAACTTTTGTGTGTGTGTGGTTCTTGTAAGGTTAAAATGGAACATAATATGAAAATATTTTGTGAACTGTATGATTTAAAATTTGTCTTAGCTGGAAAATAAGTGAGAGAAACATCCTTAAGGGCCAACTGGATAATAGAAATGAATGAAAATCTTCAAGTATTAGATATTTTTTGGGGTAGATGATTGGTGAATTAGAGTACATACATCATCAGAACCTGTGTTAGGTTTCTGTTTGTGTTTAGATAATTGTGACTATGGAAAGTAGACAAATCTCCATATTTTCAGATTCTTCAAAAGAAGTTTGTACTTAACAGGTTTAAATTACATGAATTTGAGGAATTAAAAACTAAAAGAAGAAATGCAGAGGCAAAGAAGCCTGAAGGAAAGATTGGAAGTTAGTGTGGAGATTTAGGCTTGCAGTGTTTTCTAATGGAAATCAAAGCAAAGATGGTATTAGGAGTTTATTAAAACACCAATATATTTTCAGACAAAATCAGGCACACTTAGAGTGGTATGGTCATAGACACACATATATTTTCAGAGTCTGTCAGAAAGATTGCTAGAAAGTCAGATACACTTGTTGTGTAATAACCCTGTGCTAATGTTAGTTATGTGTTAAATGTCAGGTGCCTAATGCAGCCTGGAGAAGTTCTAGGAACAGCATGATTTAAGTGAAGGTGAATAGAGCGGATGGACTAGGAAAGAGGGTTCTGTGGTGATTAATAAGCTTCTAGTAGGGATAACTGTCTGTACCAAGGCTGTGTGGTGGGAAAGAGTGTGGCAGATTTAAGGGCTGAAGGAAGTCAGTGAGGCTGAAGTGCAGAGTAAAGATAGAGTGATTTTTGAATAAGTTGTGAAGGTAGGCAGAGATCATATTTTAATCATTTTATCCCAAGAACAAAGGTAAGCCATCAAAACCCCCAAAATGAGCCTAGTGTGGTGGTGCACACTTGTAATCCCAGTACTTGGGAGGCTGAGACAGAAGGATCACAGGTTTGCGGCCAGCCTCAGCTACTTAGTGAGGCCCCTTGCAATTTACTGAGAACCAGTTTCAAAGTAAAGAATAAAAAATAGGAAAGAATAAAAAATAGGACGGGGGTGTAGCTCAGAGGTAGAATGCTCCTGAGTTCAATCCCCAGTACCAAAAAAAAAAAAAAAAAAAGAGAGAGTTGTAGTACTGGCTTTGCCACAGGCCTTGGTAGGTATGGGATAGAGGCCATGTATATGCAGTTAAATAGTTGTGATGTGATCTTGCTGTAGGTTACAGTTTGAAAAGCATTTCTCTCAACCCATAAAAGTAGAATTAAATCATTTTAGTTATATGAAATTCCTGAGCAGTGATTGAAGATAGCATAGTAAAATTCTTAAAATTTTAACCTTAAAATAAAAAAAATGAGTTTATGTCATTTCTTATTGAATAGCATATCAAGTTTTTTTTCTGGTTATTTATGAACATACATCTTGGGAATATTGGAAAAACTATTGTCCTTTTTGCTTAACGAACCTGCACAGATGTGAATTTTGAGCACTTTATCTTTCCCTGCTGTTGGTTACAAACTTAAAAGGAAAATCAAAATGGGGGTGGAGGAGTTGGGGGTAGTATCACTCCTAGCTGAATCAGCTGCCATTGAACAGTCTTTTGGAAAGTAGAACTCAACACTTCTGCTTATGTCTCACTTGTTAGAAGTTCACGTCCGTTCTCAGTGGCAAGAAGTTTGTTATGTATTCTTAGGATGGTTGAGTATAACATTAGGATTTTTATTACTAAGGAAAAGAAGGCAAGCTTGAATTAGATTCTGAGGCAGCTGATATATACAGTCTTCATTTAATTTCAGTTTTTCCTTTTCAGGTTTCTTTTTGTTTGTATGCGTGGTACTGGGAGGTAAAATCAGGGGCATTCTACCTCTGAGCTACACCCCCAACCTGATTTTATTTTTTATTTTGAAACAGGATCTTGCTAAGTTGCTGAGACTGGTCTCTAACCTGCAGTCCTCCTGTCTCAGCCTCCCAAGTACTGGGATTACAAGTGTACAACACCATGCCCAGCACCTTTTCAGGTCTCTTAAAAGTTTTTTTGAGGTTTATAATTTCTACCTGCCTAGTTTGGCCAGTTTGTTGGCTTAACTTTTATTTTTTTATGCCTTTAAATGTTTATATATTTGCCTATTATAGTCATTTGACTTCTGTGGCTTTTAGATCTTTGCATCATTGTACCTTTCATTACCTGCAAACAAGATTGCACAATATTGAATATTAATGAAGGAGGTTTGTGATATTAGAAAAATATTTTTATTTTTTAAATTTTGAGTTAATTTCAAGTTACAGAAAACTTTCAGTAATAGTATGAACTTTATATGTCCTTACTCATATTCCCTAATTTTTAACTTTTTGCCACATTTCCTGTTTTCTGGTTTAAAATTGCATATTATTTATATATATGATATGTATGTAATATGTATTTTTGAACCATTTAAGAATAGATTGCAAAAGTCATGCCTCATACATTCATACTTCAATATAAAAGTATTCTTAGTAAGTCCTGTACAGTTAGTAAAATCATGAAAATTGGCATGAATATAATACTTTAATCTTTAGTCTGTATTTCAGTTTGGTCAGTCATTCTAATCTTTCTATATACATACTGTCTATTCTAAGACTACATACTGCATTTGGTTGTTTGGGGTGGCCAGAAGGTCTGGGATTGAAAACCAGGGCCATTCTACCTTCAAGCTACACCCCCAGCCCTTTTTATGTTTTTGTTTTAAAGTAGGTTCTCACTAAGTTGCTGAGTCTAGTCTTGAACCTATGATCTTCCCGTCTCAGCCTCCCAATTTCTGAGATTACAGGTAGGTGCCACCACACCTGAACAGCATATATTTCTTAATTTGGGGTTGTCTGTGGTATGCATTAGAGCTAAGTTATGCATTTCTTATTCTGTGTAAACAGTGTATATCTTAAGGGCATCCTATCTGGGTGCTAATGTGGTCTGTCTGCCCCCACTGGTGTTGCTACTTTAAATCATCAGGACAAGGTTTGCTTGTTTTCCCCACTGTGGTTTTAAATTTATCCATTACAGCTAAAAAGCTGTTTGTTAGAAGGCACTAAAGCCTGTGTAGATACCTTACTCATCAAACTCTCTCCCTAGATTTGGCATCTATTAATGATTCTTGCTCAAACCAGTATTTTCTGTGATTCTAAAATGGTCTATCACTACCACCCTATTCACATTTGCCAATTGGTATTAAGGGCTTTATTAGACTCCTCCCTTGTCTATACCTGACTAATCAACATGGATTCAGTGATTCTTGTTTTATTTACTGAATGATCGATCAACCAACCTCCCTCCCTCCTTCCCTCCCTCCCTTCCTTTTCTTTCTTTCTTTTATCTCCCCCCTCCCCCTTTCTTTTTTTGTACTGGGGATTGAACCCAGGAGCATTCTACCTCTGAGCTATACCCTCAGTCCTTTTTATTTTTTGAAACAGTGTCTTGCTGAGTTGCTGAGATTCTTCCTACGTTGCTGAGGCTGTCAAAACCGTGATCCTCCTGTCTCAGCCTCCCAAGTACTGGGATTATAGGACTGCACCACTATGCCTGGCTAAAAGTGTGTGTGTGTGTGTGTGTGTGTGTGTGTGTTTTACCAGGGAACCAGGGATCGAATCCAGGGGCTTTCTGCTTCTGAGTTACACACCAAACCCTATTTTATTATTTTTTTTTATTTTGAAACAGGTTCTCACTAAGTTGGGGAGAGCCTCAGTATAAAGTTGCTGAGGCTGGCCACAAACTTGAAATCTCCCTGTCTCACCTCCCAAATACTGTGATTACAGGTGTCTTCCCCACAAGCCCATCTCCATCTTTATTTTGATGCTCAAATCAGATTTGGCAAATGAAAGCCTCTTCATGTAAGCTTCTGTGTCCTTTATTATTCCCCATGTCTTTTTTGACATGCCGCTATCAGTTTGTGTTTGTGTGTGTGTGTTAAAATATTTTGTTTGTAGCACAGCTAGATTATTTAGCCTCATCTTGTACCCTTTCTATCACAATTGTAGAATCTTCTATTTCCTAGAGGAGTTATAGTTTATTTAAATGTAGGTGGAGTAATATTTGGAAGTCAAGATCTGGGTGGTAGGTGGATTTAAACTTAGAACTTCAAAGATGAATTACATTGGTTGATTAGAAGCAAATCAACGACACTTTCATAAATACAAAAAGATACCTGCTTTGTGTTATCAAAGAATTAGAAGGATATGTATGTATCACCTTGGGATAACATGAAAATGTGCATATACAAAATGGTATAAGCAGTTGCATGAAGGAATGGGTAAGGACTAGGGGATGTGGCTCAGTTGAAGAGCACTGGCCTAGCATGAGTGAGGCCCTGATGTTTTGCTTGTGTGTGTGTGTGTGTGTGTGTGTTTCGGTGCTGGGGATTGAACCCAGGGGCATTCTACCTCCAACATATACCCCCAGCTCTATTTTTATTCTTTATTTTGAAACAGAGTTTCACTAAGTTGCAGAGGGCCTCACTAGGTAGCTAATGCCTCTGTCAAACCTGAGATCCTTCTGTCTCAGTCTCTTAAGTACTGGAATTACAAGTGTGCACCACCATGCCTGCATGCCTGGCTGACGCCCTGAGTTTGATCCCTAAAACCATTAAAAAAAAAAAAAGAAGAAAAAGAAAAACAAGGAATGAGTAATATATTTGCTATGGAATGATTTCTAAGATATTATGTGTATATGCTGTTACTTAAAATTGTAAAATATGTTATTTATAAAAGGGAAGTATATATACATATATTCTCATTCATAATTTGCTTATATTATAAAAAGGGAAGATAAATTAAAAAAAAAAAAACTTTAAACAATGATTACAACCGGGTGTGGTGGTACACACCTATATGAGGATAACAAGTTCAAGGCCTGCCTCAGTAACTTAGTGAGACTATGTTTTAAAATTAAAAATTAAAAAGGGGGGTGGGGGTGGGGGTGTAGCTTAGAGGTAGAATCCACCTGGTTTCAATCACTAGTACCAAAAAAGAAAAAGAAAAAAGAATGATTACTATAGGGGGAAGAGGATATGGCATAATGGAAACTGGGTTTCTTACTATAACTTTTTGTACCTCTAAAGTTGGAACCAAGTAAATAAGATCATTAAATCAAAATGAATAAAAAGCAGTCCCTAAAAATTAAAAAGACAATTGACCTTAATTATACCAAATTGGTGACCATGCAAATAAATTGTTGCAACTGATTTTAAAACAGTAATTTAACTATAAGAGTGCCTATTCCTGAGGGAAAAAAAATTGCAAAGAAATATTGACTTTCAGTTTCATATTGCTAATCATATAAAAACATACATATATATTCTAAGAAAAAGCAAAAATAATTTTAGTGTCATTTGGAACCAAAAAACTCAACATAAATGATATAAGGATAAAACCAAAGACATTAAAAGACTTGCAATTTGAATTTCAGTTGTTAATACTAGTATAAATTAATGTATTAAATAATATAATAATGTATTAAACATATGTATTTTAATACATATGTTCTAGCTCATCTCATTAAAAAAAAATCTTACAAAGAATTACCAGTCCAGAAATAATAGGCTCACTTTAGTATTAAGATTGCAATTATTTTCCCATTTTTAAAAATTTTTATTTTTTATTTTTTTGCGGTACTGGGGATTCAACTCAGGGGCATTCTACCTCCGAGCTATACCCCCAGCCCTAGTTTTTATTCTTTATTCTAAAACAGGGTCTCACTAAGTTGCGGAGGGCCTCACTAGATAGCTGAGGCTGGCCGCGAACCCGGATCGTCCGGTCTCAGCCTCCCAAATGCTGGGATTACAAGCATGTGCCACCAAGCTGGCTTCTAAGTATTTATTGGACATCCATCTTTGTAAAGTTCTGTATTAGGTACTCTGGAAAAAATAGTCAAGAAGGTTATAGGTGATTAAAGAGAGACTCTTCTGCTTTACTCTTCTTACATAAAGAATTTAGTTGAATGGCACTTTCTTTAAATGTTCTCTGATTAATGTACCAGACTTGGTTGTGTCTGGATCAGTTGTCTTAAGCATAAAACAGAATGGTTTTTATCAGTTTACATAAATGTCTCAAGGTTAGAAGTTCTTTGATTGGTAAGAACTTCGTCTCATCTTGGTCTCCCCAGTGCCTAATACATGGATAGTTCTTAGTAAGTTTGTTGAATAAATGACTTTTTTTTTTTTTCTTAGCCCAGTGGGTTAATGAAGAAATAAAACAGCTGAAACTTTTCAAGGAATTCAAATAAACTATGTCAGATATTTTTGTTTGTTCATTTTTGTTGTATTGGAGATTGAACCCAAGGCACTCTACTACTGTGTTGTGTCTTCCTGCCCCTTTAATGTTTGAGACAGGGTTTTTCTTTCATTTGCCCAGGCTGACCTTGAATTTGATCCTCTTGCTCAGTCTCCTGAGTAGCTGTGGATTACAGGTGTGTACTACTAGTGCCCTGATCTTGATATAAGCCTTCCAGAGGCAAATTTTTATTTACTGTTTCCTATGAATTAAAGTATTTATTCCATTGAATATTCCACTAGATCCTCCTCCCTCTCCCTGATACTGGAGATTGAACCGAGGGGCATCCTACCACTGAGCTATAGTCTTTTTTTTTTTTTTTTTAAACAGGGTCTTGCTAAATTTTTGAGCTAGCTGCAAACTTGTAATTCTCCAGTCTTAGCCTCCTGTGCTAGGATAACACATGGCATACTTGTTCATAATTTAAGCATTGTAGTTTATATCTAACTTGTAGAATCAAAATTCTCTCTACAAACTTTTATTTCTCTGCTTCCATGCAAAAACTATGAAGTCCTTGTTCTGAAAAAAGAATTTTTAATTTTAGTCTATTTATAAGACAATTCTGCCATCTGGTGGCACTTTTTGAAAATTACAGAAGAGGGCATGTATATATAAACTGCCATGTATATATAAACTATGGTGTGTGTTTGTTTATTTTTTTATTTATTTATTGTACTGAGGATTGAACCCAGAGGCATTTTACCTCCAAGGGTTGGGGGCATTTACACCCCCAACCGGATTTTATTTCTTATTTGGAAACAGGGTCTCACTAAGTTGAGGAGGGCCTCGCTAAGTTCCAAGGCTGGCTTCAAACTTGTGATCCTCCTGTCTCAGCCTCCCAAGTAGGATAAACTGTGTTATCTGTGGTTGCTAATTAGACAGATGGAATGTCAAAAGGTGAGTCTACCATATATACCAGAAATTCAGTGTCCAAGATTTCAACAATTCAGATGTAAACACCACAGCTGAGTGGTGGTGCACATCTGTAATCCCCGTATGTGGGAGGCTAAGACAGGAGAATCACAGGTTCAAGGCCAGCCTCAACAACTTAATGAGACCTTCATCAACTTAGACTCTGTTTTAAAGTAAGAAAATAGGGTGGGTGGTGTGACCCAGAGGTAGAATGCTCCTGGGTTTAATCACTAGTACCACATACACATGAAATTTAGAAAGTATATTACAGCCAGGCGTGGTGATGCACACTTGTAATCCCAGCATTCGGGAAGCTGAGACCGGAGGATCCAGGTTCGCCGCCAGCCTCAGCTACCTAGTGAGGTACTCAGCAACTTAGTATATTACAACTTATAATAGCTTAATTGTAATAAGTTGCATTCTCTTGCAATGATATGACAGAGGTATAATCTTGAAAACAAATAGAAACTGCAAATAAATTTCTGCTTGTTACTGTTAAGAATTTTCAACACAGCCAGGCGTGGTGGTGCACACTTGTAATCCCAGTACTTGGGAGGCTGAGACTGGAGGATCCGGGTTCGAGGCCAGCTGTAGCTACTTAGTGAGGCACTCCACAACTTAGTGAGGGCCTGTTTCAAAATAAAGAATAAAGAGTAGGACTGGGGGGGTAGCTCAGAGGTAGAATGCCCCTGAGTTCAATCCTCAGTACCGAGAAAATAAAAGATTTTTCAACACATGTAACCTTCTCACACAGTTCCTACTTTATAATTGCTATATCTAATTTCTTAACAGTGTATGTACTATGACTTAAAATTTGTTTCCCAAGTTTCTAGCTTTGTATCTTGTGCTTAGGGTTTAACTCATAACCTTCTAGGAAATTAGGATGTTTTAGCCAAAATTGACTAAATCTGTCAGTTACTATAAACAGTAATTCCCTTTTCTGTTTGGCCATAGATGGTTGATATGTGAAATATTTAATGGTTTGGGCTTTCCGATGACTTTTAAGAGAAATTGAATTTCTAATGGATTTTGTTTGAAATCTCTTTGTTTTCAACTTGTAGCCAGTCGGATGATGATTCTGGGTCAGCTTCAGGCTCTGGATCTGGTTCGAGTTCTGGAAGCAGTAGTGATGGAAGCAGTAGCCAGTCAGGTAGCAGTGACTCTGACTCCGGATCTGAATCAGGCAGTCAGTCAGAGTCTGAGTCAGACACATCCCGAGAAAACAAAGTGCAAGCAAAACCACCGAAAGTTGATGGAGCTGAGGTAATAAATCAAATAGCCAATGAAAAGTAGAGTTCTTTTATCACTTGGAAAATTTATAGGATTGGCTTAAATCATTCTTAAGCTAGCTTTCAGAAAATACAAAAAATATAGAACATTAAAGTTTATTTTAGTAATTCTAAAATTTGAGGCTCTTACATCTATGGACTAATAGCTTAAAAGAGAAGCAGTCTGTAACTATAAAACAGCAAGTACAACATACATACATACATACATACAACTTTTTCTGAGGCAGAAGTTCAGTTTCATAAATATTCTGTTTCATGGATAAAAATGAAAGGCTTCATGTAGCCTATTTGTTTAGCTTTCAGTGTATGATTTCTCCTTTCAAGATTTTCGAAGGAGACACATTGCTTAATAGCCAGTGGATATAATAAAATCGCTTACTCAATGGTAATTGGTAGAATAGGGTAAAGGTTATTCTATTTGAAATAAACTACTACAAGATCAACTAAAATCTGCCCATACTTCATGATAATGTATGCTATATTAATAATGGTTATCAGTCCATGGTAAGATAAGGTGATTGGGCCAACAATATAAATGAATATACAGTTTTTTTCATGGAGAAAAATCTTGCTACAGAGGGTGGGGTGGGGCGGATCAACTGAACTCATGTGCTTTAGTGAATAGTTGATTTATATTCTGGCTCAGTATTTTCATCTTTACCTCACTACTGATAAAATAGGTAACCACACTGTGAGTAGCACTAGTATAGCATATTATCATTTGGTTTTGAAGATAACACCAGAAGGATGATTATCATCTGTCTGTGAAACTCAGTGCACTATCAATTTTTTAATAATCAATGAAATCCAAGCATTTTAATTATATTGCCATGATGATATCACATTATTATAATGTGAGTAGAAAAGTAGTCTTAATTATTATTTGGAGGGAATGAAAATGTTGGGAATGTCAATAAGTTATCCCCCCCTCCTCCATTTTTGCTATATTTCATTATTTCCTGGTTCATGGTTCTGTTTCAGTTTTGGAAATCTAGCCCTAGTATTCTGGCAGTTCAGAGATCTGCAATGCTCAAGAAGCAACAGCAGCAGCAACAGCAGCAGCAACAGCAGCAGCAGCAGCAGCAGCAACATCCAGCTTCATCTAACAGTGGATCAGAAGAGGTGGATTTTCAATTATGAGCTATTATTTAAAAGTAGACATATACCTAATCATTTATGAAATTCTTAAAAATTTCTTTGAAAGAATAGGAAATTCATTTTAAATACATGTATTAAGAATTTGAAATATAAACATACCATTATCTAGTGCTTCTACTTTTAGGGATTGATTAAAAATGATCTATGGGAAATTTCTATATATTTGCTTATTACAGCAAAACTAGAAACTTAAAAATGAAATCTGAAGGAAATATGATACACATATATAGATACACACATCAGTGAATGAAAAATATACTATTTGTATTTGTATAGAACATTCACATAAACTTTTTGTGGTACTGGGAATTGAACCCAGGGACATTCTACTTCCAAGGTACACTCCCAGCCTTTTTTATTTGGAATTTTAAAAAGTTATTGAGAGTTGCTAAGAGTCTTGCAGTATTGATAGGACTGGCCTCTAACCTGTGATTCTTGTGTCTCAGCCTCCCAAGTGCCTGGCTATAAAATTAGTTTTAAAAAACATTTTATTTTTAGTTGGCATATTAAAGTGGTGATTGTACTTTCTTGTTTTTGTTTTTTTCGGTACTGCGGATTGAACTCAGGGGCATTCTACCTCCGAGCTATACCTCCAGCCCTATTTTTTTATTCTTTATTTTGAAACCGGGTCTCACTAAGTTGCAGAGTGCCTCACTAGGTAGCTGAGGCTGGTAGCGAACCCAGATCCTCCAGTCTCAGCCTCCCATATGCTGGGATTACAAGCGTGTGCCACCATGCCCGGCTTGGTGATTGTACGTTTTTATGAGGTACTGTGTGCTGTTTTAATACATACGTGCAATGTGTGATGATCAGATTTGCTTTTATTTCCGTCATCTTAGACCTGTGTCATTTCTTTTTGTTAGGAACACAAAATTCTTTCCTACTAGATATTTTGAAATATTCAATTAATTGTTGTCAATCATAGATTTAGAACATTAGAAGTTACTCCTCCTAGCCAACCGCCTATACTCCTGTCCCATTAACTATCCTCTCCTTCTCTCCCTGCCCCATATCCTTCCCAGGCTTTCAAAACTACATGGTCTTTTCTCTACTTCTTTGAGGTCATCTTTTTAGTTTTTGCATATAAGGAAGAAGATATGATGTTTGTTTTTCTGTGCCTGGCTTAATTCACATAACACAATGCCTTTAGTTCCATCACATGTTGTTGCAAAGGATGAAATTTTATTCTTTTTTGTGACTGAATGATACTCCATTATGTGTCTTTACACTGCATTTTCTTTATTCATCTGTCAATGGATACCTAGGTTGATTCCATATATTGGCTGTTGAGTAACAAATTAATTGACGTAATAAACTTAAAAGAATAGTCTACAAGCTGGGCTTGGTGGCTCACGCTTGTAATCCCAGCATTTGGGAGGCTGAGACTGCAGGATCTGGGTTCGCTACCAGCCTCAGCTACCTAGTGAGGCACTCCGCAACTTAGTGAGACCCTGTTTCAAAATAAAGAATAAAAAGTAGGGCTGAGGGTATAGCTCGGAGGTAGAATGTCTCTGAGTTCAATTCCCCAGTACTGCAAAAAAAAAAAAAGAAGAATAGTCTACACCTATAAGCAAGTTAGTGCCTGTGTATACACAACATACATGCATGCATATTTGCAGGAAAACTATATAAAAAACTAATGGTAAAGGAACGTGTTAATTCAGAATGGTGTAGCATCACCTGTGATTCCTTGTTGAGGCCATACTACATGACAGTAATGGTCTGCAGAGATGAAAGATTTCAAAGTTTTATACAAAATGCTCACATTGTGATTTTGTCTGATTCCACTATCCTAATTTACAATAAAATATCAATTTTTTGAAGTTAATGTAAATATAACACCATGGAGCAAAGAAAAAATCTCTAATAGGTACTGTTAATAGCAAAGCAAATGTTAAATAGTAGTGCAAGTAAAAATTTCATTGCATGGTTGAAGTCTAATCATTAGTGAATGACACTGACTTTATTTTTCTTTGCAGGATTCTTCTAGCAGTGAAGATTCTGATGATTCATCAAGTGAGGTCAAAAGGAAAAAGCATAAAGAGTATGTCATTTTGTTCAAGTGACTGACTACTTTCACATCAGAAGAATACTAATGATTTTGTATTTTTTCCTTTATGAAAATTGTTGCCCAAAAGAAACTAATTCTTTGTTCATGGCATTTTATAAATTAAAACATTAACTCATAACATTTATCTTTGTTTGACCATCTGAGATTTTTATGCCACCTGTTTAACTTCTCTAGCCTTCACTCCTATATATTTGTAAGTTTAATGATCTACTTAGTCATAATGTAAAAAAATTTTAATAATTTGAGAAGTATAGGAGTATAGGACAATTTATGATCGATTCTTTTATGTTAATAACTATCTTTACTGTTCATCTGCACATGAAATTTGCTTCACTGACATCAAAAAACTCATTTAGAAATTCAGTATTTTTACCTAAAAATCTTGACCCAGAAAGTATATTGAGTATTTCAAGCCAGGTGTGGTGGCACACGCTTGTCATCCCAGTATTTGGGAGACTTACACTGGTTCAAAGACAGCCTCAGCAACTTAGGGAGGCGCTCAGCAACCTAGTGAGATCCTGTTTCCAAATAAAACCAGGCTGGGGGCATAGCTTGGAGGTGGAATGCCTCTAGATTCAATCTCCAGTATAAAAAAAAAGTTTTTCAGATTCTTACATTTAAAATGGTTTGCTTTTTCCCTTTCCCTCACTCTTGAGAAGTATTATTCTGTTGTTTTGTCTGTTGATGTTCTATTTCTTTTTGAAGGCGCATTCACTTTGGTTTGTCCATGTTTGGATTTGTTTTCCCACCCACAGGATTCTCCTATCTTTAATGGGAAGATTCATATCTTTTTGTTAGTTTCTGGAAATTCGGTCCTTGTATCTTTGGATATTTTCTTTTTCTTGTTTTGTAAATCTCTTAGGTACTCCTATTAATTTATGTATGTCAAATTATCCAGTTTATCTTTCATAAATCTTATTGTATCCTATTTTTATTCCCTTTATTGCTATGCTGCATTGTGCCTTAATTCTTCAGATCTGTCTTCTAGTTTTCTGTTTTTGTTTGTCAGTGCTAGGGATCAAACCCAAGGCTTCATATTTGTTAGGTAAGCATTCTACCACTGAGCTTGCCCTGTGTTCTGGTTTTCAATGCAAAACCAGTGCATTTTCAGCTGTGTCTCATCAGCTATTTAAATCTTCCACTGAGTTGTTAATTTCTAAACTTAACTGGATATAAGTAAATACCATTTCAGAAAACAAGTAATTTGAGATGATGGATAGATTTGAATATAAAAATCATAATAGGTATTCTAAAAAAGGAGAATTTTTCATATATCTTGAATATTGCTGTATTCATTGTTTAAGCCCTAAAAAAGATCACAAGAAAAAAAGAATTTGCTATTATTTTTTGTAATCAGATTTTGTCATGTTTGCTTTTGTTACCTTCAATATAGTCATAATTGGTGCAAGAGATGCAGAGCAATGGAGCAAAAGCAGTAGCTGAAACAAAATATAGTGCAGGTCGAGTATCCTTTATCTGAAATACCTGGGTACAGAAGTGTTTCAGATTTTTAGTTTTAGAATTTTTCAGATTTTGGAATATTTGCTTAGACTTAGACATAGTTGAGCATCCCTAACCCAGAAATCAAGAATATGAAATACTCTAAAATCTGAAGCTTTTGAGCACTGACATGAACAAAAAATTTCAGATTTTTGAATTAGGGATATTCAGCCTGTAAATCTAAGAATTTAATATCTTTCATTTGAATTTTTATAACAATAAAATGTATGCATTCAGAATTTTGTCTACATGTAGATTGGGAAGAAACAGGTTAGATGAAAAATAGTAATAAAGGTAAGGAAATTATTGAATATTGATTGATATTGTTGGTAGGTTTTTTAAAATGTATTTTAAGCTTTTATTAACATGTACTATTAAGAGCAGTTTAAAAAGACTTGGATAAAAACAACCTTTAGGAAATTAAAATGAAAGGGATTAGAATCTTTTTGAGAGGGCAAGTATATAAGATTTTTACAATTAAACCTATGACTCTCTTAAGTTAGCATGTTTTCATCCATAAAGAGAATATCATTTATTTGAGGTCCCTAAATGATTAATAAAATCCTGGAATTAAGAGAAAACTACGAAGAATATTTTCCAGTGTTATCCTTCAAACATTGAGTATTTTCTGTTATAGGTAAAAGCAACAATATTGATGTTAGCAGAATAGAATTTAGTTAGTTTATCTTTGTATTTTATTAGTGATAGAATTTATGATTGTGTAAGTAAAAATACTTTATAAATTTTATATACAGTGAAGATTGGCAGATGTCTGGGTCAGGATCTTCTCAGTCTGGTTCAGATTCAGAATCTGAAGAAGAGAGAGATAAAAGCAGTTGTGATGAAACAGAATCTGATTATGAGCCAAAAAACAAAGTCAAAAGCAGAAAACCTCAAAATCGGTGAGTTTAGTAAGTTCTTAGTTTGATGCTAAACATTGTTGGTTGTGAAAGATACTCATTCATTTAGTGTTTAGTTTCTCAAATCTTATATTTTGCTAGTGTGCTAGTTAGTGCTTCTGTAAAACATTTGTTCTCTTCCTCTCCCCCCTGCTCTTCAGATCTAAGACAAAAAATGGAAAAAAGATTCTTGGACAAAAAAAGAGACAGATTGATTCATCTGAGGATGAGGAAGATGAAGAAGATTATGATAATGATAAGAGAAGTTCTCGTCGCCAGGCAACTGTCAATGTCAGCTATAAAGAAGATGAAGAAATGAAAACAGATTCTGATGACCTACTGGAAGTCTGTGGAGAAGATGTTCCTCAACCTGAGGAAGAGGAATTTGAAACAATAGAAAGGTTTATGGATTGTCGGATTGGGAGAAAAGGAGGTAGTTTTCAAAACATTTTATTGTTTGGTTATTTAAATAATACTGGAATAAAATAAAGTATTAAAGATTTCCCAATTCTTAAAGGTAACAGGGTGGATTTTCTTCTGCTTTGCTTATTTGCTATAAAATTGTACTTTGCTTAGCCTAATTATCTTCCCAGAAAATACCCCCCTGACCTTGTATCATAGATTGTGGACATTTTAACTTGTGGATTTAAGTTTTTCTCTTGCTCCTAAATAATTAGTTCCTACTTAAGTATTTTCAGTTTTAATTTCACAAAGTTTTTAGTGTTTTGAAAATACTTTTGCTCACATATAAATATGTAGGTTATTTTTAGTTACCTTGAGATATAGTTTTAAAATATAGCTGGAAATTAAAATAATTAAAAATTATTAGCTTCCCAGTTATCAATTATTGTAAATCAGTATGTATCTTAGGTGTTCCATTGTGATACCCTAATAGTTTGTTTTTTATTTAAGAGAGTATTCTTGTATTCATATTCTTGAAATTTTTAAGTTGATAGAGAAATAATCCTATAACAGAATTACATGGAAGGTCTTGTACTTTGGTTTTTAGCTACTGGTGCTACTACAACCATCTATGCAGTTGAAGCAGATGGTGACCCAAATGCAGAATTTGAAAAAAACAAAGAACCAGGAGAAGTCCAGTATTTAATTAAATGGAAAGGATGGTCCCATATCCACAACACTTGGGAGACAGAAGAAACCCTTAAGCAGCAGAATGTTAGAGGAATGAAGAAATTGGATAATTATAAGAAAAAAGATCAAGAAACAAAAAGATGGTAAATATGCTTTATACCATAAGTACTTTTTTATAGTTTAAAATTATTACTAACACTTTTTTTAGTAATAAATACATAGCCAAGAAATAAATAGTAGCACAAAATAACTATTTCTAGTCTGTAGTATACCATCTCAAGGTAAACTGGGATAGCCATATTCAAACCTCTCTTTGATAATAGTCACAGAAGAGAATATCTTTCATACATTATAAATTACAATTTGTAAAGTTAATAGTTAATGATGTTCTATTTCTCTTTTAATTTCTTCATTGTATCAATTTATGTGATTAAACGACAAAATAGGAGCACTTATGCTACAGATAGCTTTTAGTGGGCTAAATTATTTGGAGGAGATTTTGAAGTCTGTTCCTGGATTAAAATTTTTCAGGTTGAAAAATGCTTCACCAGAAGATGTGGAATATTATAACTGCCAGCAAGAACTTACAGATGATCTACATAAACAGTATCAAATAGTAGAGCGTATAATTGGTTAGTAATAAATAATAAATGATTCTGATAAAACTTTTATTTTTTTAAATGTTTTTATTTTTTGGTACTGGGGATTGAATCCAGGGGATTCTCCAAACTGTACCCTCGGCCCTATTTTATTTTTTATTTTGAATCAGGGTTTCACTAAGTTGCTGAGGGCCTTATAAGTTGCTGAGGCTGTGATCTTCCAGTCTCCGTTTCCCAAGTACTGGCATTACAGGCGTGCACCACCACACCTGGCTAAAACTTATTTTTTATACTTGAAATCCAATTTTAAAAGCCATAAATTTAGCTGGTCATGGCAGCACATGCTTGTAATCCCAATAATTGGGAGGCTGACACAAGAGGGTTGCAGGTTCAAGGCCAGCCTCAGCAACTTAGCAGGACACACTATTAGAATAAAAAGTAAATTGAAAAGTCTAGGGTTTTCAATCCCCAGTACTACTATTACAAATTTACTGCTTACACATTAAATACAGTAGTTTGCTGTTACTTAAAACATATAGTGCAAAGCAGGTGACTAATTTTTACTTGTGTAAAGTAAAAATGAAATAAAATAAATACCTGATTTATCTCACAGCTCATTCCAATCAAAAGTCAGCAGCTGGTTATCCTGATTATTATTGCAAATGGCAGGGCCTTCCATACTCAGAATGCAGCTGGGAAGATGGAGCTCTCATTTCCAAAAAGTTTCAAGCATGTATTGATGAGTATTTTAGTAGGAACCAGTCCAAAACAACTCCTTTTAAAGACTGCAAAGTGAGTATTGTTTGACATTTTTAATTAATGAAAATGTGTTTGTGTATCATAAACATCATAAACCTAAATAGAGTTGGATCCTAATTTCAGACACACTCAAGAAGACTACTTTTTGTAGAGAAGGTGAGGTTTCTCTAATTGCTGATTTTAGATTTGGCATTGACTTTTGTCTTGTGAGTGGTACTATGTTAGAAAGATTATAAAGTAGTGCTGATGATAGTTGCTGGGAATGGACTGGGGAGACCAACCAAATAAGGTAAATTTCCTTGCAACTAGAGATATATGCTTGGTTTAAAAGGTAATAGATCTTTTCTTTGAATGTAGCAAAGAAGAAGAGGGACATATTCTGCCAGGACTACTTTGCATACTTTTGAAATCATCATATAAAGTTACTATTGATGATTTTAGGGTCTAGGTACTACTAGGACTTCTTTACTTTTATAAAATTGAATTAAATTCACAGTGGTATTTTGAAAATCAGAAATAGAATGGAAGGCTAAGCCAGCCTTATGATAGGTTTATTTCTAAATCAGGGATGGAGCAGTGAATATGAGGGAATCTAACATAGTCTTTGCTTGTGAAATACTTAAGTCTCATTGTATTATTTTTCAGGACTTTAATTTTCTCTATTTTTATTCAGAAAGAGGGCAAAATATTTCACTGTGCATTCTTGTTAAAATCATAGAAAATAGTCTTCTTTGACTAAATCCTTAGATATATATTTTGAGTCAGTTATGGAATCTGAAATTGATGAGGTAGAATTTTAAAGTTTAGGGTAGAAGCTGAGAATTTCATTTTTTAGTATAATTTCTTGCATTTGGTAATTCTATTAACATTTATTTCTACTAAAGGTATTAAAACAGAGACCAAGGTTTGTAGCCCTGAAGAAGCAACCATCCTATATTGGAGGACATGAGGGTTTGGAATTAAGAGACTATCAACTGAATGGTTTAAATTGGCTTGCTCACTCTTGGTGCAAGTAAGTGTATTTTGAATCATCTTAATTTGAGAGAGTAAGAATTTTACATACAAGATTTAGAAAAGATTTTCATTTTCAGAAAGGATAAGAGTGGCATTTTATATGTTGGACTTTATGTTTCCTAGTTTGTATAAATTTTTTTACTGTATACTAGAAAAAAATCTAGTGGAGTTTGAAATTAATTGATTTGTTGCAGTTCTTAAATATGTTTTTACTCAACTTAAAAATCTTATATACAATTAAATCATACACCATTTGTAGAATATTTCTCTTTCCCTTAATTATTTCTAATACCTTTTAGTCTACTTTTTTCATATCTCCTGTGGTCCCACTTTTGAGAGTATACAGAACTCTCTAGGCTGTAATTCAGCTATATTTTTTCTTGGGACACTTTTCACAATGACTTAATATATCTGAACTCTGCCTCTAATAGATGAATTGTATTCTTGACTTCATAATTAAGGGTAATACTGTTAATTTTTAAGTCTCCTCTGGCTTAAAATGATAAGCTCCCTTTTTTTTTTTTTTATAATGCTAGCAATAAATTCATTGTCCAGATACTTTTAAATTTATTAATTAATCTAATAAAATGGTATATTGCACATGATACCTATCAAATTAATTTTTTATAAATGTTTAGATAAATGTGTACACATGACTTTAAAAGGTGTCTTGTACATTTGAATCTTCATACTTTTTTTTTTTAACTTTATAGAGGAAATAGTTGCATACTTGCTGATGAAATGGGCCTTGGAAAAACAATACAGACAATCTCATTTTTGAACTATTTATTTCATGAACATCAATTATATGGACCTTTTCTGTTAGTAGTACCACTATCCACTCTCACTTCGTGGCAAAGGGAGATTCAGACATGGGCTTCTCAAATGAATGCTGTGGTTTACTTAGGTGACATTAATAGCAGAAACATGGTAAGTAGTTTCCCCATAAATTTAGTACTACAGACATAGTTTGAAAATAAGTATTTTATCTTTTTTATTTTGTCTGTGTAGTCTTAATTCTAGCATAGAACTTGATACAAAGAAGTGCATAGTACATGTTAGAATAAAGTGCACAGTGCACTAAATCAAATATGCATTTTTTCTAACTCTTTGATGGAAATTTTCAAATATACATGAAAGCTGTCAGTATAGTATAATAAACCCTCACATTCCCATCTCTATACAGTTTTAACTCCTTTTCAGGTTTACACATAAATGTTATTCTTTAGTGAATTAACTACTTGTATTTCTTTAAATGATAACTTTCATCAGTGAAATAAAATTAAAATTCTATTAAAATTGTTTCATTCTTTATAGACGGTTTTGATATGCTATGGTATTTACATTTATCATAATAATAATGTGGCATGATTATATAAAGAATAATTTGCTTTATTATGTAAACATACATAGTTTTTATGTATCTCGAGTGGCTTTTATTTTAGATATTCTAGTAAAAGTATAATTTGTTTAGCATTTGTCTTAAAATTGTCCTAAAAATTTCTTAATAGATAAGAACTCATGAATGGATGCATCCTCAGACAAAACGGTTAAAATTTAATATACTTTTAACAACTTATGAAATTTTATTGAAGGATAAGGTATGTATTACCTGTGTTGTTTTTCTCTTTGGTGTGTATCAGTTTTTTCTTTGCCATATATTGTTGACAGGATGAAAGGACAACTTAAATCATGACGTGGGCCAGCAAACTACAACCTATGGGCTTATTTATTATAACGCCCTTGAGCTACATTTTAAAAGGGTTAAATTTAAAAGGTTATATAGATATAGAGTCAAGCATGAGTGTCTGTAATCCCAGTATTAGGGAGGTTGAGACAGGAGGATCATAAGTTAGAGGTCACTTCGTGGTAACTTAGTGAAAACCTTTTTAAAAATAAATGAAATAGGGATAAGGGCCTATCTCAGCGATAGATGCCCCTCCCTTCAATCCCCGATCCCACACACAACACAAAAAAAGGTTATATAGAAAGAATATGTAAGAGACGATACATAGCTCTACACAGTTAAAATATTTGCCACTTAGCCCTTTACAGAAGAAGTTTGCCAACTCTTAAGTGAAACAAGTTTGTTAGTATCTTTTTTGATCTGTAAGCTTTTATAGAGGTGAAAGATGCCTACAAGGATTAAACTGCCACTATGTGAAGTGCTCTATAAATGCTTTTAGCTACTGTCTTAATTATTTTTCCTGTCTACTTTATATTTGCTACTTTTACTTTAATGAAGAGAAAAAAATCAAGCCTCAAGGAGTATAATGAACTTGTAGGGAGGGTCACGCAAATATAGAGCAGAATCAGATCTGTCTATTTTAAGTCACAGACCTAAATTTATATGTTAGAAACTCACCGTTCATAAAAGTCATAAATTGAATTATATCTACACTTGGAATAAGACACTGTTCCAAATTGACCTTTCTTGGACTTAGGCTAAAAATCTTTTCTGAAATTTCTAAATAACAGTATTAGCCCCCCCCACCCCCTTCTTATTGTTTAAGCTAGTAAAAACTTCAAGTTGATGTTATGCTGTTTCCTAATATTTAAATTATAGAAGAACCTTGTATTTTGCATGATGAGTTACTTGAGTTGAAGATTTCAAATATTTTTATTTGAAAATTAGATGAAAGCTTGTTTGCTTGTTTTAAATTTTAATTTGATTTGTTTTAAAATCTGAATTCAGATAAAATGGGAAGGCTAAATTTTAATTCTGTTTTCTCCCCAAAATATTAATTGTTCTTTTATTTCTTTTAAGGCATTCCTTGGTGGTTTAAATTGGGCATTTATAGGTGTTGATGAAGCTCATCGATTAAAAAATGATGACTCCCTTCTTTATAAAACTTTAATAGATTTTAAATCTAATCACCGTCTACTTATCACTGGAACTCCTCTACAAAACTCCCTCAAAGAGCTCTGGTCATTGCTACATTTCATTATGCCAGAAAAGTAAGACAAATTTGGAATATACAATTTTAATCATAGTTTTATATGCTGGTGTTCAGTGGAGGAAAACTAGTGCAGGTTTTAAGGTTAGGAAGTTGGTTTTATTGCCCTAAAACATTGGGTCACAGATTATTGAGAAGAAAACAAGGAGAATAGGGTGGGATAGGTGGGATTGATAATATTTGAGATTTGTAGTATTTGAATTTTTAAATTTTTGTATATAAATTCATGTAAAAATCAACTTATAATAGTTGATTTTTGCACATGTTCTAAATAAACCTTGCTTAGAAATCTGAAATAGTAGCTGGACATGGTGGCGCATGCTTATGATCTCAGTACTTGGGTGGCTGAGGCCAGAGGATCAGGGTTTGTGGCCAGCCCCAGCAAATTAGGCCATCTGCAACTTAGTGAAACCCTGTTTCAAAATAAAGAATAAAAAATGGGACTTGGGGTGTAGGTTGGAGGAAGAATGCCCTTGGGTTCAATCCCCAGGGCCGCAAAAAAAAAAAAAAAAAAGAAAAGAAATAGAAATCTGAAATAGTAACGGTTACATATATTTCATAGTAGTAGTAGCAGCAATAGGAAGTTACTGGTAATCACATTCTGTATAAAAAAGGAAAACTAGAAAAGATTAAATAATTTATCTAAAGTCAGATACATATTCTTTTTCAGTAGATCTGTAGCTTTAAATATATATATATTTTAGAAATATTTTAGTACTTCCGTACTGAAAATACTTCATTTAATCTCAAGGAGAATCATAATATGAAACTACTTATATTTTACCTGTATTTGCATAATTATGAGTACACACATTTTATACATACACATATATACACCACAAACTTCTTGGGAAAGAGATTTTAGAAGGACTAAGTTTAGCTTGCTGTTTTCCCCCCTAAAATCTAGGTTTTATATGACTATCCTGATAGGTCTCATATACAGTTTGACATTTTTCAGTGATTGTTCTCTTATTTTAAATTTCAAAGTATTTATGATTGTTCTATTATGGTGAATTTTAAAGGTTTTCTTCCTGGGAAGATTTCGAAGAAGAACATGGGAAAGGGAGAGAATATGGTTATGCTAGCCTCCACAAGGAGCTGGAGCCGTTTCTGTTACGACGAGTTAAGAAGGATGTAGAAAAATCTCTTCCTGCCAAAGTTGAGCAGATTTTAAGAATGGAAATGAGTGCTTTACAGAAACAATATTACAAGTAAGCTATACACAGAACACGGGTTCTTAACATTTAATTCTGAACTTTCATGATTTTGTTCTCATGTTGCCCCCACCCTTCTGACAGGTAGCGGGAGTTTTTAGAGCACAAATAGGGTCATAGAACAGTAGCAACTCCTGAATTTTAAAATAGGTTGATTGTGTGACATATTGGGGCCAACGAATTTTAATGGTGTATTCACCATCATGGATCATCTTATAACTGAATCATCTAACACATCATTAGTCTCTTTCCTAGATATCAAATGTTAACCTTATAAAGATGTTTTTTTCTCAGTGTGTGTATATGTGTGGATTTTCATGATGATAAGGTATTATGTAATTATGATAATTGACAGATGGAGGTAAAATAAACTTATGACAAAAATTCAGGCCTCTGCTTTTTTTTAAGAACATTAACAAATCATATGTCGTGCAGATTTTGTATGTCAAAATCTAGAATAATACTTTTCAGAGAATCAAAAAGGAAAGTAAGTCCTAACATCTATAAATATTTAATTGCATAAAATAAGACATATTGGTGTCTGTATTTGTAGAAGTGCCATACCTTTAAAAGAATATTTATTACACAATTTTTTTGGTTTTTCTTGTGGAAAATTTCAAACATACACGAAAATATAATAAACTCCCACATACCCATCTTTCAGCTCAAATTTCAACTCATAGCTAATCTTGGTTCACCTCTAGGCATCCCCATTTCCCCTACTGCCTATTCTTTTGAGGCATATCAGAAATAGTTGTTTTATCCATAAATATTTTTCCATGCATCTTTAATAGTCGATTTAAAAGCATGCTAGCACTCTAACTTTAAAATCTTCACAATAATTTCTTGATACAATTTCTCTGCCGTCTCACTTGTTCACTCAAATAAGAATTGAAATAAGGTCTGTAGTCATTAATTTATCTTTTTAAGTCTCTTATTTGTAGGTTCCTCTTTGTTTTTTTTTAATTTATTTGATCAGAAAAACAATTTTTCTGAGGAATTTTTCCACAATCTAGATATTGAGTATTGTATTTCTCTGGAATAGTTTAATATATCCTCTTTATTTCCTATAAATTGATAGATTCAGGTTTTAATTTATGGTGAGAATGTATTTTGCAATGAAAAATGATGTTCTAATTCTGGTATGGTTTTTTTTTTTTTAAAGTAATGCTTTATTAATGGAAAGTTTGGAAAAGTTGAGAAAAGTAGAATTTCTCAATGCTTGTCATATGTCATTGACCTTGAACACTAGACTCAGGTACTTATAACTAAGATAACAAAATATTGCCATATATTATGTAAAAGATTTTAGAAATTCAGAAGAAATTCTGGGTGGGGAAAAACAATCTTTTAGTCTTATCTCTTATGGCATTAAACATAGTCTAAGAGTTCCATTTTGTTTTTATTCCAGATTCAGTGAGATGCTAAATAATAAGTGGTAAAGAATGGTAATAAAAGAATATGTGTACTAGATAGTTGGGAATTTTCAAGTTTCTTCAAAGGCTAACTTGTTAATAAAGGATAAAACTAAAAGGTGGTAGAAGAGAAAGTAGGTCTTGGTGAGAAGAAATGTTATATCTAGTTTAGAATAATAAAATAGCACCAAAATAAAGTAAGTAAATGAAATAGCACCAAAAGTTTTTCTGTAAGTTATACAATATGTATTGTGTAATAATAATTCATAGAGAAGGCAATGTGGTTAAAACCCAAGTATCCTCATGAAGTGTCAATGTGGTTAAAACCCAAGTATCCTCATGAAGTGTCTTACAGGTCTGTTGAAAGGTAATTCCAAAAGCTGTCTAACACTGAAATATCTAGGAAGGTGAGGGCAGATGACACAATTAGCCATCTTTTTAGCAATTTTTGGGGGGAAAAGGAGTAATACACTATACTCATTATATTACATAAAGCCATTCCTGTGTAAAGTTAATGGTTTAGAGGACAAGTAATATGTTCCCATGAGTCTTAGGAATGAGGTTCAGTCCATTGTATGTACAGTTTTGAATTTCGTAATGGTGCAATTTTGCTTGGTTACTAGATTTCTTTTTTATGATTTTAGAATTCATCTTGATAATTGTTGGAACTGCTAAACATTTTTATGATTTTGTTTTAAAGATGGATTTTAACTCGGAATTACAAAGCCCTCAGCAAAGGTTCCAAGGGTAGTACCTCGGGCTTTTTGAACATTATGATGGAGCTGAAGAAATGTTGTAACCATTGCTACCTCATTAAACCACCAGATAATAATGAATTCTATAATAAACAGGAGGCCTTACAAGTAAGAATTTTTCAATATTATTTTTGTGGTAAAGTAAAATTCTAGGAATGTTTATTTCAGTTTTCACTAAAAATGGCCTAAGGTTTTAATATATTCGTTAGAAATTCTCTTTAATGTTTCATTTAAATAAGTCTTGATTATTTTTTAGACTTACAAAGAGTTTTAAAAATTTTAATTTATCTAATTTATTTTTTTTAATTGCGGTACTGGGAATTGAACTCAGGGACATTCTACCTCTGAGCTACATCCCCAGCCCTAATTTTTATTCTTTATTTGGAAATAAGTTCTCACTAAGTTGCAGAGGGCCTCACTAAGTAGCTGAGGCTGGCCAGGAACCCAGATTCTCCAGTCTCAGCCTCCCAAGTACTATGATTACAAACGTGCACCATCACGCCCAGCTTTTATCTAATTATTTTGATCAGTTTTCTAAACAAGGATCTCTCAAACCATGGGCTATAGTAATTTATTCAGCAAAACTTCATTTGTATATTCATACTTGTTTAAAAATTCACTATAATGATTATGCTAAATTTATGATTTGGCAAATGGTAGTCTAAAGAAAGTATCTTGATGTTGGAGCCTACCTCTTCATTACTTCTGGAAGATATGTCAGAAATGTAAGGGCATACCTGTAATCCAATTATAGTACTGCACTGAGGGTTTAGGGTCAGTGACTAATATTTTTGTTCACTCATTTTAAATCTTTAGGTCCTACTGCTGCTTGTGTGTTTTTGGTTAAGAGTTTTAGAAAAATAAGTGTAACAGTTAGCAGTGAAATAGTACTTCCTCCTCAAGCAACACAATAAATGGCAAGGACAATTTTATTTTATTATTTAAAATAAAATTTTAATTTTTTTTTTTCTTGTGGTACTGGGAATTGAACTCAGGGGCATTCTACCTCTGAGCTACTGAGCTACAACCGCAGCCCTTTTTATTTTTTGTTTGGAAATGGTTTCAGTAAGTTGCCGAGGCTGGTTTTGAATCTGCTCTCCTCGTGTCTCAGCCTCCCAAGTACTAAGAATTATAGGAATGCGTCACCACATCTAGCTTGACAAGAAGAATTTTAATTTTTGTAATAGAATAAAATGGCAAAGGTTCTAGAAAATTTTGAAAACTGAATGTAAAGTCTCAATTTAAAATAATTAAAGCAGCTGGGCGTGGTGGCGCACGCTTGTAATCCCAGCATTTGGGAGGCTGAGACTGGAGGATCCGGGTTCACTGCCAGCCTCAGCTACCTAGTGAGGCACTCCGCAACTTAGTGAGACTCGGTTTCAAAATAAAGAATAAAAAATAGGGCTGGGGGTATAGTTCGGAGGTAGAACGCCCCTGGGTTCAATCCCCAGTACCGCAAAAAAAAAAAAAAAAAAAAAAATTAAAGCATGTAAAGTATTAAGTGGAACATTTGTATCATTTACTTTTCTTAAAACATAATGGTTTTAATTTATTGTTTCCTTTAGCACTTAATCCGTAGTAGTGGAAAATTGATTCTTCTTGACAAACTGTTAATTCGCTTAAGAGAACGAGGTAATCGCGTTCTCATTTTTTCTCAAATGGTGAGAATGCTAGATATACTTGCAGAATATTTGAAATATCGTCAATTCCCATTTCAAGTAAGTATTTCATTGTTTTGTTGTTAAATTTTATATAATTTCTGAGCTTATGTTATAGAATTACTTTTGAAATTATTTTATAAACTAAGTAGATTTTTATATAAATGGTATTTTCCTTTAAAGAAATATATCTGCTTTAAAGATTGCATTTGTCATTCCCTTTTTCTTTATATTTAGCATCAAAGCAGGTTATTTTTCTTCTTATTTTCTTTTAATTCTGTCTTCTCTTCTGTGCCTGCTTTACATTAAAGAAAAATTAGATTAAAGCAGAGTTTCCGTGATGGAAAAGATCTAATGGGAAATTTCTTGCCTTATGCATTAGGATTATGTCTGAGAAAGGAAAAGCCAACAGTCTTTTTTAATACTTCCAGGACAAATGTGTAGTCTGATAATTGGTGTGCCCAAATTTATTTTGATACGTAGCTTTTTAAATAAAACTTTATAAGTTTAGGAAAGATAAAAAAGATAGTAATGCCCTTATATTCTTTCCATCTAGTAAAGATTTGTATTAAAGTTTGGTAGACAGTTTGCTTTAATGAATGTTTAAAGTCAGGTGCTAGTCCCATTACTTTACATTAATAATTTAATTCTTACAACAGTTTTATGAATAGTGCCAAGTATATTGCAGACATTCAGTATATATACCTAGTAAATTTATGTATTTAGTACAGACACTAAAATAGGAGTGGATTTATAATAATGAGACTCACACATAATCCCTGCTCAGTTGGAGTTTATAATCTGGGATGGGACAGACCTTAAAGTAGGTAGTTACAAATAAAAACATTATACTTCTGGTGAGTGCTTTGAAGGATAGGTATTTGGTGATAGCAACATCACTGAGAAATAGTCATTTAAGGGAAAGTAGAAGACTACCATTGAGATTTTCAGAACAGTTTGAGATTTAATTCCTGTAAATATACAATTCACCCGTTTAATGTGTACCATTTGGTGATTTTTAGTATATTCACAAATTTGTGCCGCTATCACCACAATCAATTTTAGAACATTTCCATCATCTCAGAAGGAAAACTTTACTCTTTAGCTACCCTCTACTTTTTCATTCCTCCTCTTAACTCTAGCCCTGTATTGGTTTATTTTTATTTTTAAATTATTTTGTGTACATGGCTATCTGGAAAAATAGTGCAGAAGTACTTGTAAACTCCAGTTCTCTGTCCCCATACATTTTTATTTGTAGACCGTTTCCTGGAGAGGCCTATTTTAAGTTTTTGATTTGTTTTAGGTCATGCCACAGTAAGTGATATACCACTATTCTTGAAGGTTTTGCTAGTTGTAATTATTTATTAATTTTGTGGTACTGGAGATTGAACCTAGGAGTGTTCCACCTCTAAGCTATACCCTCAACCCTATTAATTAATTAATTAATTTATTTATTTATTAATTTATTTATTCACTTATTTACTTATTTAGTTATGAAACAGGGTCTCACTTAGTTACTGCGTACTGCCCTCAAACCTGTGATTACAGTTGTGCACCACTGCACCTGACTAATGCTTATTTTAGTGAAAAAGAAACAATACTACTTTTTTTTTAAAATTTAGACACCTGTTTCCCTGCTTTGTATAGGTGACAGTTTAGACTATTTCACTTATACCAAAGCTACTAAAAATAAGTTTATATAAAATTTTGTAGCTGGGCATGGTAATGTGCACCTGTAATCCCAGTACTTGGTAGGCTAAAACAGGAGGATCATAGACTTGAGGCCAGCCTCAACAACCTAGTGAGACCCTTGGTAACATAGTGGGATGCTGTTTCAAAATTGAAAATTTTTAAAAGAAGGAAAATAATTAAAACCAAGGAGGAAGCCGGGCGTGGTGGCGCACACTTGTAATCCCAGCATTCGGGAGGCTGAGACCGGAGGATCTGGGTTCGCGGCCAGCCTCAGCTACCTAGTGAGGCACTCCGCAACTTAGTGAGACCCTGTTTCAAAATAAAGAATAAAAAATAGGGCTGGGGGTATAGCTCGGAGATAGAATGCCTCTGAGTTCAACCCCCAGTATCGCAAAAAAAAAAAACAAAAAAACTGAGGAGGAGTTTTACTTGGAGGTAAACTGTCCCTGGGTTCAATCCCCAGTACCAAAAAAAAGAAAAAAAATTATTTTCTCTTATTTTTCTTTTAGAGGAAAAATTTATATACTTAGATTTCTTATAGCTGTTAGCTTTAGAAAATCATTAGAATTTCTAAAACTATGTCAGTTATGATTACTTTAAGATATATGTATAAAATGAAGAATCTAAAAAAAATTTATTGGTAACATACAGTCCATATCAAATATCAATTGCAGAGAAATCTAAAAGCCATGTCATTTCATTATTTTTTTCTAAATCATTAGAAGAAGAAAAAGCATAAATCTGCTGTCATGCCTAGTTTACTTTGACCTTATAAAAGCATCAATATTCTCCTTTTTTGGGAGCTGGTAGGGCACCTTGGATTTTCTTCTGAGAGGAAAGTCACATTGAATCAGGACGCAAATAACAATTTTTTGGGTATTCTCCTTTGCCATACTTGACTCTGACTAAGTCATTGGTAACACCCTCAACCCAAGTTAAATAAGGTTATCATACAAGCTAAGCCAGCTACTGTGATTGCTCTTTACTGGTTAGTGTTTCCAAGAACAATCTGCCCCGCTGAAAGAAAACGGATTGTCTTTCTTCAGTTACCAAGTAAATACTTGATTAACCTGATTTCCAATTAAAATCTGATATCCCTCTGAGATATGCTCATAGGAAGTTGGGCTTCTTATAAAAATGGTGAATTGAATACACATTGACTTCTTTGTTCTTCCAGAGAGTCTCTCTAACAACAGTAAAGGTATTGGAGGCCGGGTGGGTAGAAATCCTTCACAGCATGGGGGTAAGAGAAGAGGAGATAGTATAATCTGCATGGTAGATGAACATTTGGTGAGTTTTAGCAGACTCAAGAAAGCTAAATAATAAGCTGTCAGTGTGAATCATGTAGAAGCAAACTAATCTGTATTGCAGAAATCTGCAAACATTCAAGAATTCTTCACCCTGGTAAATCTGGAAGTAGGATACAAGTGGGACTTTAAAAGGGCATGGGGGAACTAGTTGAAAGTGTTTTTGAAAAGGACACATTTATACAACTCCATTCTGAAACTTCACTAAAATGACAGCCTAGGTTTCTATTTCTTTTGTTTTAAGGAATATACTGAAAATGACCAAAGTCAACCCAAAACATGTTTTTACACACTCTCTGTTAGTCTCTTCCTGGGTTCTTGGTTTTACTATTGTAAGTAGTATCTTTTAATTTTTTTCTAGCTGTTTGTTTCTGGTTTACAAAAATGCCACTGATTGTTGGTTATTAATTTTGTAACTAGTAACTTTGCTAAAATTTGCCTGGTTTTATTGTATTATTTCTCCAAGTGATTAATATATAATTTATTTTAATAATTTGGGCAGAATTCCTTCAGGTTTTCCATTTGGTAGTTATGTCATCTCTGAGTGACAATAATTTTCTTTTTAATTTTTATAGCTTTTCTTTCTTCCTTTGTTTTTATTTTTCAGCTTTTCTTTAAAGATCTTTGTCTTACTACATTGGCTATCATATATAGTCCAGTGTTGAATAGTGGGAATGATTATAATGATTCACCATTGACTGTAATGTTTTCATATAAAGTTTCTGTACTTAATATTTTTGATCCTGAGGATTGAATCCAGGGACATTCTACCTCCAAGCTACATCCCCCAACCTTTTAATTTTTTTTATTTTGAAACAGGGTCTCACTAAATTGCTGAGACCCTTGCTAAATTCTGAGGCCAGCCTTGAACCTGCAATCTTCCTGTCTTGGCCTCCCAAGTACTGGAATTACAGGAGCGCACCACCACTCTTGGCTACTTAATTTTTTTTTTTTCATGTTAAAGAAAAATGTTTATAACTTCTTCACTGAGAACTTATATAAAAATGATTGTTACATGTTATCAGCTATTAAATATTTTACATAATAACAAAACAAAAGTTGACATAGCTTTCCGAAGTTAGCTTAATCTGTCAACTAAATGCATGGATCATAGGAGGCAAATTATTTCTTGTTCATAACCAGCTTATAATTATAAAATAATTGTCAGTTATAATTGAAGTGAAAATAATAGATTTTTTTCTGTCTCAGGGATTGAACTCAGGGATTGAATCCTTGCATTGCATGCTAAGCAAAATGCTGTACTACTGAGCCACACCCCAGCCCAATAATAGCTCATGTTTAGTAAGCACTCAATGTATGTTAGATGCTGCTAAGTAATATAGTCTGTGAAGGAAGCAGTACTAATATGTCCATTTTACTGAGACAGATATTGACATGGAGGAAATTCATTCAGTTTCCCAAAACACCCAGGATATTCATGTAGACTGTTTGATTAGAGCTCATAGTGCCTTTCAAACTTTATCATGTATCAGAATTAGCTGGAGGGCTTTTGCTAGACCTTTTCCCACAGTTTCTGATTCAGTAGGTCTGAGGTGAAGCTCAGTAATTTGCATTTCTGTCTTCTCAGTTGACACTAATGCCATTGTCCAGTAACCACACTGGATTTTGTTAAAACTGTGGATTGTAACCTATTAATGGATCTGGGAATCAGTTTAATGGGTTACACCAACATTGTAAAAGATGAAATTGACTCTAAATTGTGAAAGTATAAAACATCATGTCATGAAACTTGCTCCAAGTTTTTGTAAACAGCTGTATATTCATTAACATATCTACTACGTTGGGTCTTAAGCAGAAGAGTGTGACATCTGATGGCTGTATTTACTCATGGCAGTCTTGATGGTTAAGATCACAAACTAGAAAGAGAATACCTAGGCATTGTTTTACTATCGTACTTTCTATTCGTATAATCTTAGCAAAGGCCATGCTGCCCTTATATACGTAATTTCATAATTGATTTTAATTGCTTTTTAACTTTTCATTCTGGTATAGTCAATATTTTAATATGTTTTATTCTAGAGATTAGATGGATCAATAAAAGGAGAGCTGAGGAAACAAGCCTTAGACCACTTTAATGCTGAAGGATCGGAGGTATGAATGCTTTTAAAATTATAGATTGTTTTATTCATTTTTATGTTGCTTAGTCATATTTTGTTTTGTCATCATATTTAAGAATCTTATTGACACTAGCTAGTCTTCATCAACAAATGGCTTTAAATCAGTATTAAATCTAAAGAATTTTACCCTTATAATCAATACTATTCCACCATGGTTCAGTTAATTTGTTTCAAAATAAATTAGTCCCCTTTCATTTAGAATTCTTTGTACCTCATCCTTTATTTTTTAAAGAAACTAGATTTGTAGCTATAGTCAACATCTAATCCCTCCCCTATCCCACTCCCTTTATTTTTCACCAGAAGCAAACAGTGTATTGAATTTGGTATTTGCTATTACCATGTGTATTTGTATTTTGGAATCTTGTTGGACTGCTCTTGCTAAAGGTTTACATAGTAATCTGGCTTTCAGTTTTATTAGTAATTTTTAAATTTAGAAAATCAATTACAGGATTATTTTCAGTTTGATTATTCACTAACAGATTAGAAGAATTTAAAATCTTATTTACAATTTCTTACAGGATTTCTGCTTTTTGCTTTCTACAAGAGCTGGTGGTTTAGGGATTAATTTAGCCTCTGCTGACACAGTTGTTATATTTGATTCTGATTGGAATCCACAAAATGATCTTCAAGCACAGGCTAGAGCTCATCGAATTGGACAAAAGAAACAGGTATTTTAAATTTCTGTTATTTTACTGGTTTAGAATATTTACTTATAGCTGGGCATGGTGGCACATGCTTGTAATCCCAGTACTTGGGAGGCTGAGAGAGGAGGCTGAGGAGGTTCGCAGCCAGCCTCAGCTACTTAGTGAGGCTGCAACTTAATGAAACCCTGTTTCAAAATAAAGAATAATAAAAAATAGGGCTGAGGGTGTAGCTCGGAGGTACAATACCCCTGGGTTCCATCCCCAGTACCAAAACAAACAAACAAACAAACAAAAACAAAACAAAACAAAAAAGAATATTTATTTACTTTTTATAATAAGTATTTAGAATTGACCTAGATCATTGGAAGATTGTTGGAACATAGTCATGTTGCTCTTCAACCAATAAGATATTAAAGAACTCAGTTTACCAGAATCACCCAGGATCTTAGACCCAATAAAATTCTGATCTTATTCTTTTCATACTTATGGAAGCAATGTTTTTCATTTATTATAAAACTTTAATGTCTTGGTTACTTATTTAACTTTTAAGAGTTTCAGTAGCACAGTGCTACTTTTATGTTAGTTTACATTTTGTCTGTGCTTACAACATCCTACATACATAAAAGTCAGTCCCATTTTATAGATTTTTACCATCTGGCATCACTGTAACAAAATACCCTTACATAGTGGTACTAGTTCTACAATATAGAACCTCTCTCTGACCTAGAGAAATACGGGAAATTTACTGTGCATCAGTTCTTTTCAACTTTGGGAAGCTTTGTTTTGCTTTATGATTAAGGCTTGTTCGTTAACTTGGGGGTCAATTCATAGAACTTTGTATTATATGGAAAGATGAGACATCAGAATCAAAGGAACTGGCATAAGGTCATCAGAAGCTTGCCATTTTTCTTTTTCTCCCTTCTTTTTTTCAGCCAAGTCAACCTAGAAGTAACTGTTATTACTTTAAGCAAATAAAATCTAAAGAGACTGCTAGAAGGAAAGATAGTCTCAAAATACTATATAAAATTAAAGAACTTTAGCTTTAGCCATATTGTTATGTGGGGTTTTTTTTGTTGTTTTTTGTTTTTTGAATTTGGATTTTCAAATTTTCATTTTGTTTATGACTAATGAAACCTTTATATAGGATGAGCCAGTCAATGACTAATGTTTGGGCACTTCAGGTTAACAAACAATTCCCTCTTACTGCAATTCGTTTTCTCCTGCTTATTTTTACAGGTGAATATATATCGTCTAGTTACAAAGGGATCAGTTGAAGAAGATATTCTTGAAAGGGCCAAAAAGAAGATGGTTTTAGATCATCTTGTGATTCAAAGAATGGACACAACTGGGAAGACAGTACTACATACAGGTTCTGCTCCATCAAGGTGGTTATTTAACTATGAAAAAAACGTCATTTTTGAGTCACTCTAAACTCATTTTTCTGAAATATCACTATCAGATCACTGAAGTGCTACATTTATTTTTGAAGACATTAAACTGATTTCTATTCAAAAGGCATACATTTAGTACCTTTTACCACTACAGATTTGTAGTCTTAGGGGGAAATCCCTTGAACTTCTGTGCTTTAGATTCCTTAGTTTTAAAATAAGTATACTAAAAATTCTCTCATCTAATTCCCTCCTATAATTGTTGTAAAGGTAACTATGTCAGTATGATAAAAGTGCTGTGTAAATGTTAACTGTTTACTTAATATACTTACTTTTATTTGGTTTTCCTGTTTTTAGTTCTACTCCTTTCAATAAAGAAGAATTATCAGCCATTTTAAAGTTCGGTGCTGAGGAACTTTTTAAGGAACCTGAAGGAGAAGAACAAGAGCCCCAGGTATAGAAATTACCTCAGAATATGTATTATCTATTTGGTAAGAGGGAAGGATTCATGTATATAAAGATTTTATTTTAATTATAGGAAATGGATATAGATGAAATCTTGAAGAGAGCTGAAACTCATGAAAATGAACCAGGCCCTTTAACCGTAGGAGATGAATTGCTTTCCCAGTTCAAGGTAGATTTCCTTTTTCTTTTTTCTTTATGAAGTTGAGAGTTATTTAGTGTTTAGCTAGTCTTTCTTTAAGAATAATCAGGAAGATAGTTTTTGTCCTAAAATTTGTACATTGTATAAAAACTTTTCTTTCTTGTTCAGATAAACCAGTGGCAGCTAATTTGAAAGAGACCAAATCATTTATGTACAGTTAAAGTTAGTTGGATGGAAAAGACTGTTATTTCCTAATTAGCACCTAAAATAGCACTCAGAAAATTGTATACCTTTAAATATTTGGGTGAATGAATGAATGAATGTGATCTCTTATTTAGATTTCTGTGAAGACATTTAGCTGGTTTTTATTAGTGTTTTTTGATAGTAGATTAAGAATTACAACAAATAACCCAGGCCTGGTGGTACATGCTTATACTCCTAGTACTTGAGAGGCTGAAACAGGAAGATCTCAAGTTTGAGGCCAACCTCAATAACTTAGCAAAACCCTGTTTCAGAATATAAAATAAAATAGGGCTGGGATGTAGCTTGCAGGTAGAATGCCCCTGGATTCAACCTTCAGTACTACTCCCCCCCCCCCCCAAAAAAAAACACACAAAAGAAGTATAACATCAAGTAAACCAGTCAGACAAAATTAGAAATAAGTTACTCTTGCCAGGCATGGGGGCGCACACATATAATCCCAGTATTTGGGGAGGCTGGGACAGGAGGATTGCAGGTTCATGGCCAGCCTTGGCTACTTAGTGAGGCCCTCTGCAACTTAAATGAGACACTGTTTCAAAATAAAGAATAAAAAATAGAACTGTAAGTGTAACTCCCAGGTAAAATGCCCCTGGGTTCAATCCCCAGTACTGGAAAAAAAAAAAAATACTATTACTTATAAATGTCCTTGGTTTGATGAGGGCTGAAGATTTAAAGCAACACAAATCAACTGACCTCATAAAGGAAGTTGAGCACCATTTGTTTAATTTGAAGAAATAGGTTCCTTTGCTTCTTAGCCCTTTATGATGAACTGAAGGGCTTAAGTATCAATCCAGTTCACAGTATTTGTTCACTAAACAATTATTTACAGAGCACTTGCAATGTGTCCCACACACTAGGGATGCAAAGGAATAGAATTTTGGTAATTTTATTGAATCACTCTGTCTGCCATGTGGAAGATAGACTGTAGGAGGAGCAAAAACTGAAGTGGGGAGATAAGTTAGAAGAAGTCTATTTTAGTAATCCTGGTGAGGAGTAAAGGTTTATGAAAAGCCAGGCATGGTGGTACACTCCTGTAATCCGAGTACTTGGGAGGCTGAAACAGGAGAATCGCAGGTTCATGGCCAGCCTCAGCAACTTAGTGAGGCCCTGTTTCAAAATAAAAGATAGGGGTAGGGAGGGTATGTAGTTCAGAGGTTAGAATCCTCCTGGCTTCATTCCCCCCCCAAAAAGATTTATGGAACTGGCAATCACTGATATACAATAGATAATAGGTTTTTTTGAGTTTGGGGTTTTTTTTTAGTACTTGGAATTGAACCTAGGGGTCCTCTACCACCATACCCCATCCCTAAGTTGTTGAGACTGGTCTCAAACCTGTGCTTCTCCTGTCTCAGTCTCTAAAGTACTGGGATTACAGGTCTGCACCACTACACCCATCTTGTTTTTTGTTTTTGTTTTGAAACAAAGTTTCACTAAGTTGCTGAGTCTGGCCCCAAATCCGCAATCCTCCTATCACAATCCTCCTATCTCATCCTCTCAATTTTTAAGGCTATTGTTTTAATAACAGGAGAGAATAAACATTGTTTTCAGTTCCATTCTTTATGTAGAGGACTAACAGTTTTCTTGTCTTCATCCAGTTATCTGAAAGTTTTAATATAATTAGTATTGGTAGACAACTTTAAAGAGTGCTTACTAAATACCAGGCTGTGGTCAATACTTTAAATTTTATTTTATTCTCACAAGTTTGTTTGCTTACTGTTTCCATTCATTTAGAAATGAGGAGAAAATGAGGCTTAAGTCATTTATCTAAGTTCTTACAGAGCTCTTTGTTTTTTTATGATCATAAAAATAATATTGTTCTATAGCATTTCCTGCTTGATGGAATCACTGGGAATTCTTGCAGAATATTACTTAGCATGTTAATAGTATAAATTACTTTTTGTTTTTAGTTTGTTATCTACCTCCAGTTCTGGATTTGCTTGATCTCTTCTGCACTAATGAAGAAAAACCTAAATAAGTTAGTTATACTTGTTTTAGTTTGTTCATGATCTTAGTCATGTTCACTATTCTAAGATACTTTGTTTTTGAAATGGGTTCTACTTTGTTGCTCAGCCTGGGCTCAAGTGATCTTCCTGCCTTGCCTTCAGAATAGCTGGAACTACAGGCAAGGGCCAACATGCTCTGCTAGTATTTCGATTTTATTAATAATATTTGGCATGCCACTTCTTCATTAAAAAATAAAAGTATAATTTCAGGATAAAATTTTCCCTAATACTCTTAAAATTCTGAAACTTATAAGGTTGCTAACTTTTCAAATATGGATGAAGATGACATTGAATTGGAACCTGAAAGAAACTCAAAGAATTGGGAGGAAATCATTCCAGAGGATCAGAGAAGACGATTAGAAGAGGAAGAAAGACAGAAGGAACTTGAAGAAATTTATATGCTTCCAAGAATGAGAAACTGTGCAAAACAGGTGACTTTGTAATTAAAAAAAAAAATGCTGTGATATAGAAGTGTAGTATTCACCCCCGACTGTGTGTATGTATTAAAAGAGGTATTGTTCCAGAGATTTTTCCTTTTTCCCTGAGCTACACCCTCAACCCTACTTATTTTTATTTTGAAACAGAGTCTCACTAGGTTGGTGAGAGTCTCACTACTTGCTGAGGCCATCCTGGAAACTGAGATTCTCCTGTCTCAGCCTCCCAAGTATTGGGATTACAAGCATGAGACACCACGCCCATGTCCAGCTTCAGAGATTTTTTTTCCCCCCAATTTTTTCTCCTTAGGAATGATTTGATAATGTTTACCTTACTTATAACATGAGTTAAAAAGTGTTGTTCTGCCGGTCATGGTGGCGCACGCTTGTAATCCCAGCATTAGGGAGGCTGAGACCAGAGGATCCGGGTTCGCGGCCAGCCTCAGCTACCTAGTGAGGCACTCCGCAACTTAGTGAGACTCGGTTTCAAAATAAAGAATAAAAAATAGTGCTGGGGGTATAGCTCGGAGGTAGAACGCCCCTGAGTTCAATCCCCAGTACCGCAAAAAAAAAAAAAAAGTGTTATTCTTCTGGTTTTGGGGAATACTTTGTGTAGAGTTGGGAACATTTCTTCATTAAATGTTGGGAATAAGTGTTAGGGAAGCTATTTGGACCTATACTTTGCTGGAAGATTTTTTTTTTAATTTTATTTTTTTTAATTGGTGCATTATAATCATACATCTTTGGTACAGGCTGATAAAGGCATACATTTCTCATTTAACCCTACCCCAATTCCCGCACCACTCCCTCCTTCTCAGGTTCAGATTAGTGATTGACTTTGATATGTTTGTGAAAGTACATCATGTGCATTAAGGTGCCCCCCCCCCCATCAACTTAAGAAGTTAAGAAAGAAGTTAAGTCAACTTCTTTGCTCACCAAGGTTTCTCCTTCATCTGGAGTCCCTTTTATGCCCCATTTTCTCCCTAGTTGCTGGAAGATTTTTAACTACAGTTTAATAAATAAAGGATTCAGGATATCCATTTCTTAAGTGAGTTTATTGGTTTCTTTTGTGGAATTTTAAAATTTTCTCTTAAGTTGTTAAATTTATGAGCATAAGGTTAATAATGCTCTCATTAATTCAGGTCTTGTAGAATATTTATAGATGCCCTTCTTTCACTGATAGAATATCACACTTTCTCTTGCTTCTAGGTAGATATTGGTCAATTTTATTCATCTTTTCAAAGAACCAGCTTTCATTTCATTGATTGTCTTATTTTCAATTTCATGGATTTCTTTCTGCTCTTTATCATTTCTTTCATCTTCTTTTTGGTATAATTTGCTTGTGTGTGCGTGTGCATGTGTGTGTGTGTGTGTGTGTGTGTGTGTGTGTGTGTGTGTGTGTGAGAGAGAGAGAGAGAGAGAGAGAGAGAGAGAGAGAGAGAAAGAAATATACTGGGAACTGAGCCCATGGGGCATTCTACCTCCAAGCTATACCCCTAGGCTTATTTTTATTTGTATTTTGAAACAGGATCTCACTAGGCTGATGAGAGAGTCTTACTAGTTGCCAAGACTGTCCTTGAACCTGCACTCCTCCTGTCTCAGCCACCCAAGTACTAGGATCACAGGTGTATGCCATCATGCCTGGCTTTTTTCTTTTTTTTTTTTTAAGTTTAAAGTATAAGCTTAGAAACTGAATTGAGTTATTTTAAGGCTATACATTTTCCTTTAAGCATTGCTCTTTTTGCATCTTCCAAATTTTAATGTTTTAATTTTTTTTTCATTTCAAAATACTCTCTATATATAATTTCCCATGTAACGTCCTTGATCCATAGATTTCTTAGGAATGTTTTTCTTAATTTCAAATGCCTGGAAAACACTCCAAGTATCTTTGTTAATGATTTCTAGATTAGCTCTGTAGTGGTGAAGTATCATCCTTTTAGCCATTTGAATTTTTAAAAATTTGTTATTTTGTGACCCAAATAAACAAAATATCACATTTTTAAATAATGGTAATGTTGCTGCTGTGCCAAGTTATATTGTATTCTTCATCAAAAATAAAAACAGCTAATACTAACTAAATTTCTTTGCATTAACCTTTATTTTTTTTTAGATTATTGCATTTTAAGATTATTTGTCTTTATTACTGAGTTTTTTTTGGTGCCTAAATTTTGACCCACACAGAGAGGCAAGTAAGAAACTTGCTTCGGGTCCTGGCCATCTTACTTCCCCAATGAAAGTGGGGTTTTTGGCGTTTTGTTTTGTTTTTTTGATTTTTCTTTTCCTACAATCATATCAGGGCTTCTCCTGTCCTCTTTGGGTGGTAGATGAGAAGGGTTTGGCAAAAGTCCTGCCTGTCTCCCAAAAGTGGACTGCTTCTTTCTCTAGACCTACTCCCTGAAGGAAAGGTTTCTCCAATCTCCCATCATGCCAGTCTTATCGGCACACAGTGGAGATTTGTGGAGAAACACCTGAGAATGGGTGCAAATTTTCTCTGTGTCTTTGGCTCCCAGGTGTCATCGGACTTCAGCAGTTTGCATGTGCATTTGTGTGTGGTGTTCAGGCTTGAACCTAGAGCCTCGCACACATGCTGGGCAAGCTCTTTACCATGAAATTAATATGCCCAGCCTTGCCTTTAGCAAATTATACCTGACTTCTCTCAGTTGCTTATATGTTACTTGATTTCTATTACCTATGCTTTACACAAGTGAGCCACTGGGCAAATCTCATATCCTCTTGTAAATGCCTGTCTTTTCTTTATATTTTAGATAACTAGATTTACCTGTGATTTTAGCTCTGATGCATTTATGATTTTGTAGACTAGATTTGTTGTTAGGATGGGCACAGTGCCCCTACCAACTTTCTACAGAACAGGCAGAAGTAGAGCCAAATAATTTGGCCTAAAAGTGACTGTATATATTTGTGTTTATTTATGCAAACTCCAAAATAGTTTCTTTTTGTAGAGCATAGTAAGCACAGCATTACATTAGATCTCATGAAAAAGTAAGAGGAGGTTAAAATAAATAAGAACTAAATATCATGCTTGACTTAATTAGCCATTAGCATATTAGGGGTTTAGAATATACACAAAGATTTTGGAAAAACTCCAAATAGCTTTATACAAAATGTGTTTTGATATATACATTGAAACTATGGGTGTTACAAACAGGCGTTTTTATGGATTGTGTGGCATTTTTTTCTTTCAAATACCTGACCAGCCTAGTTAGAACAATAAGTAGATATTTAGAATGAAAAACAAAAGAGGGATATGTAAACATTATCTCCCCAGTTAACTAGTAATATTATTAAAGCGTGTTATTAGCCGGGCGTGGTGGCGCACGCTTGTAATCCCAGCATTCGGGAGGCTGAGACCAGAGGATCCGGGTTCGCGGCCAGCCTCAGCTACCTAGTGAGGCACTCTGCAATTTGGTGAGACTCGGTTTCAAAATAAAGAATAAAAAATAGGGCTGGGGGTGTAGCTCGGAGGTAGAATGCCCCTGAGTTCAATCCCTAGTACCGCAAAAAAAAAAAAGAAAAAAGCGTGTTATTTCTATTTTTAATGCATATAATTTGCCAATTGCAGTCATGTTACTTTGGAACTTGTTTTCTTCGTTTTGACAATATATCATGAATGTTTCATACCCTTTTCAGGGGTATTCTCTTGTATTCGTCCAGTCTCTCTCTAATGAATACTTCGATTGCTTGCATTTTGTTTTTCTAAATGACTTTATTGGTCTCTGTATCTTTACATTTCTCATTTCCTCAGGAAAAAATGCCTAGAAGTGACATGGTCAGGTTACCAGAATGATAATTTTTTAAGGTTTTTGATGTAATAGTGCCAAATTACCCTCTACCTAAATACCCACCAGAGATACATGAATGTACTTATTTAGTGTTTGTCAAGTTGATTTAAAAGGGAATTGCATTTCATTGCTACTTTTATTTGTATTTTTAAAATTTGCCGTGTAGGTGATATAATCTTCCTTGAATTTTCACAAAAAGATTATTTTCCTGTTGGTTTACAAGAGTACTTTACGTTGCAAGGCCCTTTGTCATTAACATATTCTGTTTTGTTTGCTTAATACTTTTGTTTATGAAATATTTACATATGAATAATATTTTAAAAGTTTTTACATTCATTTCTTTCATAATAATTTTCTTTCTCCTTAAGATAAAATCTTCTTTAACACTTCATTTGGGTAAAGTTTTGTTTTCAAATTCCAGATTAGTTTCAATGGAAGTGAAGGGAGGCGCAGTAGAAGTAGAAGATACTCTGGATCTGATAGTGATTCAATCTCAGAAAGGAAAAGGCCAAAGAAACGTGGAAGACCACGTACTATCCCTCGGGAGAATATTAAAGGATTTAGTGATGCAGAAATTAGGCGGTAAGATGATATAAGACCATTTTGCTTTGATTTTTATTAGAGGGTGAAAGTGAAATGTAAAACCCTGATAGTTTTCAAAAATTAAGATGAAAGTTTTAGAAGAGGCAAATATATTTGAATAGGAATTGGGTAGCTATGCTTTGGGTATTATAAATGAAAACAGTTTAGCACCCAATCTTTGCATGATATTTATTTATTGTTAGACTATTTAAAACTACTACATTTTTTGGTTTTATTAATGTGGTTCAGAATAATGGCTTTTAAATAATGAAAGTATTTTTTGATATAGTTGATTTATTTATTAAAATCCACACTGCATTTATGATTCCCAACATTGCTAATTTTTTGTGGGAATAACTTAGTGTTCTGTATTTTTCTAGTTTCTTAACACTGAAGTGATTGCTTTTTGAAAGTAACCATGTTAAAAACTTTTCTAGTGCTGGGAATGTAGCTCAGTGGTAGCTCATACACTTAGCATACACTTAGAATGTGCAAGGGCCTGGGTTTGATGCCTCACACTGCAAAATAAGCAAACAAGGCAAAACAACTCCATTACTGATATTGCCAAGTGAGAAATGAGTTAAGTTTTTCCATCTGGGATAAATTTTAGCTTTTGCACAATTTATTCTACATTTCTTTCAGGGAAATGGGATAACAGCTTCTTTTGTTTGCATATTAGTTTTGCATGTGAAATTTGTGAAAGGTTGTTCATTTTTATATTTTGAGATTTGTTGTTTCTTTTCAGCCATTGTAACTTTTTTCTTTTAAATCATAGACCTGACAAAGTTCTTCCTCATTCTTCCTACTAGAGAACTAAATACATTGTTAGCTTTTGTTAAGGGTACTTTTATCACCATCTGATTTGCTGGACTTTCTGTTTTTAGCTGAAGAAGCATTTCATCTTCTGCTTTTCCTGGATACTTTTCATCCATCAACCACTTAAGTAGCTTTTTTTTTTTAAGTAAAGTTTTGTTTTTCCATTGTTGGTATAATATCACACATCTGCCTTTAAGCCATTTGGCCAATTTTTATTAACACTTGGAATGTGAGAGGAGGTGTAATATGATTGATAATTATTCTGGAGACACTTCCTGTGGAAGCTTTGATCCCCTTCCCCCCAACTGGTCCTGTGAAAATAATAAAGTAATTTCTAAAATAAAATTTAGCTTCGATTGTTTTATTTACATTGGTATCTTAAGTTCATCCTGGGTGTAAAAATATGCCTTATTTTACTTGGTAGAACTTAATGTCTTAACATTTTTGTTTATGCCATAGTTGATTCATTTTTTTGCTAGTAACAGTGCCTTGAATTAATTTTTTCACTAAGTATTTTCTTATTTCTATGTATGTTATAAATATATTTTTTCAATGGATAATGAAGCACATGTTTAAATGAAACATTTATTTTGTTAGGTTTATCAAGAGCTATAAGAAATTTGGTGGCCCTCTGGAAAGGTAAATACATTGGTCATCCTCATAGAATTATGAAATGTTATGTACTGTCAACTTCCTTTGATTGTATGAGTATTCAATATAACTGTATTGTTGAATTTGCTTTTAGCAGGCATTTAAAAATTTATAGGAATCAAATTTCAGATTGATTTTTTAAAAATGTTTTTGTACTATTCTTAATTCTAGAAAGTATCTAAAATTTTTCTACCTGTAAATGAAGTTGTCTATAAAACATGTTTAAATTATATTTTTGTAACTGTAGTGCATTTTTCACCAACTTAGGAAAGAGCACAAATGTATCTACAGAGGCAGTGAATTGCAACCTAATTAACTTCTGACCAATCTTGTTTTCCCCAACTAGGAAAATTTTCTCTGATTACATCCTCTTAGTATACAGCTGTATTCAAATTATCAAAATAAATGTACTTGTGAAGCTAATAGGTTAGCCCCAATAATTGTTGACCTGAGTTTTTTTGTCTTTTGTTATAGTCAACCCACTATTTGAATGTAGAGCAACAAAGAACTCAAAGTAGCTTGATTTTTCCCTCTTGAAAACTGAAAATAAAGAAGCTTATTTTGAGATGGTTTAAAATGCAGTGAAGTACTTGCATAATTATTTTAGATGATAGAAAAATATCTTAAATATAAATTATTCATGTTTTCTTTTTGATGCATAGTAATTAAAAATTACAGTTTACTTTGTCTTTTTCATTTGTAATAGTCATAAAATTTTTTTATTACTTCCTTTTTTGTGTGTGTTTTTGAGGGCGGGGCACTGGGGATTGAATCCAGAGACATTCTACATCTGAGCTACACACCCTGCTCTATCTTATTTTTACTTTTTATTTTGAAACAGGATCTCACTAAGTTGCAGAGGGCATTTATGGAATTTATAAAATTTAATAGGGCATTCAGTAGAGTGTTGTTTTATCTTTTTTTTTTTTTTTTTGGTACTTTTTATTTGTTTGTTTTTTGTGGTACTGAGGATTGAACTCGGGGGTATTTGGCCTCTGAGCTACACCCCCAGCCCTTTTTATTTTATTATTTGGAAACAGGGTCTCACTAAGTCGATGAGGCTGGCTTCCAATCTGTTCTGTGATCCTCCTGTCTCAGCCTTCCAAGTGCTGGGGATTACAAGCGTGCACCACCATGCCTGGCTTTTTAAAATTTTTTGGTACTCCTGATTGAACCCAAGAGTATCCTACTTCCCAGCTACACTCCCAGCCCTTTTTATTTCTTTTTATTTTTTGAAATAGGGTTTGACTAAGTTACTGAAGGTCTCAGTACATTGCTGAGGCTGGTTTAGCCTCCCAAGGACTGAAGTGCCAGGATTACAGGTGTGTGCCACCTGACATTTTAGTCTTGAAGTAGAATGAAACTTAGTGTGTGTTAATCAGTATCATTTCATTTAACATGTATACCTGAAAATTACATATTTCTTTTTATTACAGATTAGATGCAATTGCTCGAGATGCTGAATTAGTTGATAAATCAGAAACAGACCTTCGACGACTAGGAGAGTTGGTACATAATGGTTGCATTAAAGCTTTAAAGGATAGCTCTTCAGGAACAGAACGGACAGGTAACATTTAAAATGAGAGTGGTTTAAAGAGCAATAAATGAAAGTTTCCAAATAGGCTTTTTATTGAGTTATTATGTCTTAAGATACCTACTTATCAGTCTTAACTGTGGGCCATGGTGGCGCACACTTGTAATCCCAGTACCTGGGAGGCTGAGACAGGAGGATTGCAGGTTTGTGGCCAGCCCCAGCTGCTTAGTGAGGCCCTTCGCAACTTAGTGAGACCTTGTTTCAAAAAAATAGGGTTAGGGTAGTGTAGCTTCGAGGTAGAATGCCCCTGGGTTCAACCCTCAGTACCACAAAAAAAAAAAAAAAAAAATTTATAAGACAAAGCAAGACCATTTTGAATAATAGGAATTAGAGAACAGGATTATAGTTTTAAAGGCAATAAGATCAATCCCTTAAGAGTCTCTGATATGTGCTGAGATTACTGTTAGTTACAAGGTAACACAGGAAAGAAAATGTAAATATACGTGTGATACGGGTTTGGGGCATTTTGTTTCATTATGCTTATTCTGTAGTCCATTTCCCTGAAGAAAAATATTTTCATGGAATTTAGTAATCTGATATACTGAGAAAAATTGTACTAGAATTCTTATTTATAGGCTGACATTATAAATGTATAGTCTACCTTGTATAATTGATAAAACAATTACCTGACATACATTTTGTGAACCACGTCTAGTATGTATATAGTGAAATTTAACTTGCCAATAATCCTCTCCTTAGTAATAAAAATACTAACATAAGTATTTACTAATAAGTAAATATTAACATAAGTATACTTTATGTTGTTTCACATTTTGTAGAATTGTGTTTTATATGTTTTTCCATACTCTTGTTTAAAAAACCAAGGTGGTAGGCTTGGGAAAGTGAAGGGGCCAACATTTCGGATATCTGGAGTACAGGTGAATGCCAAGCTAGTCATTTCCCATGAAGAAGAACTGATACCTTTGCATAGATCCATTCCTTCAGATCCAGAAGAAAGAAAGCAGTGAGTTATTTGCTTTATAGAATTTTTGTTGTTCAATAATTTTGATATAAGCATGTTAAATTTTTATGGCATCATTGGTTACTTTTTAACAAGGTTAAGTGACCAAAATGTTTTTCAGAATTTTTTAATAAGGCATTATTAAAATGACAGTAATTATTAATTTTAATTTTAGGTATACAATCCCATGCCACACAAAGGCAGCTCATTTTGATATAGACTGGGGCAAAGAAGATGATTCCAATTTGTTAATTGGTATCTATGAATATGGATACGGAAGCTGGGAAATGATTAAAATGGATCCTGACCTCAGTCTAACACACAAGGTACTTATATATCGCTTAACTCTGTTGACTATTAATGTTGGATTTAATTTATTCTGAGTTTTGCTTTTAAATTATTTTGGAGATGAACTCATTTGAAATAAGGAAACCAAGACACTAGATGGTTGTGTAATTTTGGCTTCTCTCGAAGTTTGTTTTCATGAAAAGATTAAATTAAGTAGCCTCGGAGTTTAGTTTGCTTTACCTCTGAAATTTTCATTAAGGCATAGATGTATTTTTGTGATTATTGGGCTAAACGTAAATCTTTTGTTATTTATTAGCATTTGAGGACAAAAAAGGATCCTTAACATCTTTCATGATTTTTAAAAAATATCAATGTTTACAATTTTTAGTGATTCAACAATTCTTAGAGTTCTCTCTTAGCTAAAATCACTTTTTTGCATGAATTGGAAGAAACTAGGAGCATTTCCTGATCATTACTGTTTTATATTTTAATCTCTCATGGATAAATAGGAATCTTTAGATATTAGTGCTTTATTATATGTCACTTTATTTATTTACTTATTTACATGTGGCACTGGTGGTTGGACCCAGGGGCATTCTACTCCTGAGGGTCTCACTAAGTTGTAGAGGGCCTCACTAAGTAGCTGAGGCTGGCCACAACCCTATGATCTTCCCATCTCAGCCTCCCAAGTATTGGGATTACAAACATGCGCCACCAGGCTGTTTTCATATGTTACTTTAGAGCAAAATTTTAATAATCTAGATTTCTGCTATAAATATTTCCTTAGGATTGCATACATTAGGTAATCTTGTAGATAGATGACACTTTGTATTCCAGGAATATTTGTATACTTACAGTGAGAGGAAAGGAGTCCAAAGATACTATTACATTTAATAACACTGGATGATAAATACACTTTTGTTTATTTGAAAGAGTATTTGTAACTTTATACTGTTTTCATTTTGAAAGGTAATAATATGAGGGGTGTTTTTTAGACTTACTTATTTTCTTACTGGGGATTAAACCCAGACATTCTACCTCCAAGCAACACCCCCATCCCTTTTTATTTACTTATTTATTTGTTTTGAAATAGTCTTGCTTAGTTGCTGAGGCTAGTTGCTCAAACCCGGATTCTTCTGTCTCAGCTCCCAAGTACTAGAATTACAGGTGTGCACCCCCGCACCCAGCTGAAGCATACTGATTTAGAATTCATTCCCAAGAAAATAAATATTTGCCTGTGATTTTAAAAATATATTTTGCATGAGTCATTTATTCCTACAAATATTAAAAATTGTAGCTTGTTAGTGAGTTATATATTATTTCTTAGAATGGTTAAATTTTTTTTTTTTACTAGTAAGCTTTTTGTTATTTAAAAAAAGAAAACCTAAGAATTAATTGCTGTTTCAGATTCTTCCAGATGATCCTGATAAAAAACCACAAGCGAAACAGTTGCAAACACGTGCAGACTACCTCATCAAATTACTTAGTAAAGACCTTGCAAAAAAAGAAGCTCTGAGACTTTCTGGTGCAGTAAGTTTTTATTTAAATACTTAATGAGCAGATTACTTTTCCATGCTAGACATCTATAGTTATATTATTTATAAGTATGTTCCTCTGTAGTTTAGTAATTTTGTTCGTATATGGTAATATTTTGCCTCAAAGTTATCTCACCATCCATGTTGAAACTGGTGAGTCATATCTTTCAGAATTGGAATCCTATTTTTTCTAGTTTTTGGAGAGAGATTAAAGAAAACTTGTTTATACTGTAAGTGCTTTCTGAGGAGTCAAGACTGCATACTGTTTTATTTGGATGCATTAGAGAGTTAATGAATAGTGTCAAAGGTCACTGAGCTTAGTTATGAGGAGTCCCCCCCCCCTGCCCAAGGTGGAAAAAGATACCAAGAAAGAGAGTGACTGGAAACTTAAAAGCATTATTTATGACCCAAATGTCAGTAACTACCTGTGTACCATTAAAAATCATTTGTGTTTGTAGGAGTGGAGGAGAATACTGGGGCTTAAACTTAACCCACATATTCTCTACCTCTCGGCTAAATCTCTAGCCCTTTTTAAAATTTTAAGACAGGGTCTCACTAACTTGCCCAGACTGGCCTCAAATTTGTCACTCTGCCTGCTTCAGCCTCCCGAGTAGCAGGGATTACAAGTGCACACCAACCAGCGTACCCAGCTAAAAATAATTTTCAGTGCTATCTCTTTTTTTTTTTGCGGTACTAGGGATTGAACCCAGGGGCATTCTACCTCCGAGCTACACCCCCAGCCCTATTTTTTATTCTTTATTTTGAAACCGGTCTCACTAAGTTGTGGAGTGCCTCACTAGGTAGCTGAGGCTGGCCACAAACCCGGATCCTCTGGTCTCAGCCTCCCGAATTCTGGGATTACAAGCGTGCGCCACCATCCCCAGCTTCAGTGCTATCTCTTATATTGTTTAGTTGAAGGTTATGCTTTTACTTTCATTTTCTTTTTAAAGATACATAATTGGTTAGTATTTCTTATTGACATTAATACTGTATTTGATTCGTTAGATTATATCACTATTACTGACTTTCTAGGGTCTGTTCAGCTTATTACCAACAGCCTAAGTATGGATGGAATATGTGTTTCAGTGTTAGAATTAATATTTATGAAGTTTTTTAAAAAATAAAATCTGTGGAGTTGATTAAAATGAAATCTATTTTTAGGGAAGCTCAAAGAGGAGAAAAGCAAGAGCTAAGAAGAATAAAGCAATGAAGTCTGTAAAAGTCAAAGAGGAAGTAAAGAGTGATTCTTCTCCCCTACCTTCAGAGAAGTCTGATGAAGAGGATGATAAGGTAAGAATACATTTTTAGAACTATTTTTCCCCCCTATGGAAAGAGAACATGGCATGTTTTCATGTACTTTATATTTGAAGTAAGGTCTGAAAGCTTACTTTCAGGTGATGACTTTCACTTATTTTTTAAATTTTTATGGTTCATGTGCAGTCTTATTTATAAAACAGACTTCTACTTACGCAATAGTTATGTTAGATGCATAGCAAAGGTCCTTCCTTTTCAAACATTTGCCAATTAAATGTACTTCTGTCTCCTTTATTTTTATTATGAATTTGAGGCTTACCTCAGTTTATAGAAAGATATTCATTGCATGTATCATTAAAAAGATTCTGAGTTTATCTCTTTCAGAATTCACATACATGCAATCCCATAGTAATTCAAAAAAATTTAGTTTTGTCAATTCGGTTAGTAATACATTGGCCATACTTGCCCTTTCCAGGATGAAATCACTTCTGTGAAACATCCAAATAAAAAAATTAAAACAGAAAGAGACAGTGAAGAAAAACGTGAGCCAGATGTTTGTATAAAGAAGGAACCAGAAGAAAAGAGGGAAGCAAAAGAAAAGGAGAATAAAAGAGAATTTAAAAGGGAGAAAGAAAAGGAGGATAAGAAAGATATAAAGGAAAAAGATTTTAAAGAAAAAAGAGAAAACAAAGTAAAAGAAGCTATGCAGAAAGAAAAAGACATAAAGGAAGAAAAGGTATGCAATTCATAATGTGAAATCTAAAAAATAAAACAATCAGCATATTTACATTTTAGGAGACATATTTACATTTTAAATTGCATATCAATCAGCCCATATGAATCTCTATACCCGATTTCTTCAGAAATGTGTAGGTACATAACACTGGAAAAAAGTAGGTTTGAGTACTTTTTAATGCCTTACTTATAGGGTAACAGAGTAGCTTTATTTTTGTTTTCCTCAAATTGGGGGAAAAAAACAAATTCAAATAGGTAAAAATATGTAGTAAGAATAAGTAATTGTAAAATAAAACGAGACAGACATTGTTTTCTGAAAGCTTTAATCATTTTGCTTTTGTTATTGGGATTTTGTTTTTATTTTTTTCAGTTGAATGAATCCAAGTCTGAAAGTAAGGAAAGATCCAAAAAATCTTCCATGTCAGATGCTCCAGTTCATATCACTGCTAGTGGTGAACCAGTTCCCATATCTGAAGAATCTGAAGAGCTGGATCAGAAGACATTCAGCATTGTAAGCAGGAGATTTTCTGGTTATTAATATGAATTCACATATAACATTTTATTTAAATTGCTATTTTCATGTTTGGGAACTGTAAACTTAGAAATGTATATGAATTTGATATTACTGCAGTTCAGATAGATAAATGCAATAGATTTAAATTTTGATAGGTGCTTTAAATTTAGAATCTATTTGGGAATAATGACTAAAGGAGAGGGTTTAAGAAACAACTTAGAGGAAAGCTGGGTATGTTGGCACAAGCCTGTAATCCTAGTATTTGGCAAGCTGAGACAGGAGGATGACAGGTTTGAGACCAGCCATAGCAATTTAGCTAGGCCCTATTTCAAAGTATAAGGTAGAATGTTTCTGTGTTCCCCTAGGACCACAAAATAAGTAAATAAATAAAAAAATAAAATAGAAACCCCAGTGTTTTTTACTTGGTTCAATAGACATAAAATTGTACTGTCAAATTGCTATAAGTGTTTCTAAACATACTCAGTTTCTGTATCTGTATCATTGTAGACTAGCACAGGTTATCAGACCTCACTTTGAATAATACTGATCTAAAATTCATCACAATGGTTCTACACATTGTGATATCCTTCAAAGTAAGGGAGAATCTATTTTTGCCTTTCTTCAAAGAGTTTGCTTAATGAATATAATCAAGAACTCTTAATGTGGCCTCAGCTATGAAATTATTTGTGATATAAATTTTGAGGAAACCTTCATAGTGAGTTTGCAGTGTGGGGAAGCAGGAAACATGGTTAATATATTGGCTTTTGAGTCAGAGTGCTGCTATTTGGGAAGAATAAAGATTAAATGAAGCCGGGCATGGTGGCACACGTTTGTAATCCCAGCATTTGGTAGGCTGAGACTGGAGGATCCGGGTTCATGGCCAGCCTCAGTTACCTAGTGATGCACTCCGCAACTTAGTGAGACCCTGTTTCAAAAAAGAATAAAAAACAATAGGGCTGGGGGTGTAGCTGGGAGGTAAAATGCCCCTGGGTTCCATCCGCAGTACCACAAAAAAAAAAAAAAAAAATTAAATGAATTGGTATTTGTAAAGTTTTCAGAACAGTGCTCTCCTCAAAAAAGCACAGGGTACTTCAAAATTGGTAGTGATTATGGTGAAGGTTTTTACTGAATTCAGACACGACAGTAGAATGGTAGAAACTAAAAAGTTACAGAGCAAAATGAGAAAGGAGTAATAATTATATAGAGAAAAGGACTGAATGATATGAGACAAGGGGGAATTTTCGGAGATAAGCCAGGACTATGACATATATCATTATAGGCAACAACAAAAGTTATTCCTCCTAGATATATGTTGAATTTAAATTTGCTTTTATATTTATATTCATAAATTTTATCTAAAGCTTGCATTTTAGTAATATTTTTATTGTTATAAAGTTAGTTTTTATTAGTATAGTAAAAATGAATCTTAGAATATTTAATATGTCCTCATTTTATTACCATGTAAAGCATTTATCAAGGAAATCTTGATCTCCATCTCCCATCCCTTCTTCCCCAACCACCCAAATTATTGAGTAACAAAAGCCACCATTAAACAGGTGCAGCGGTGTTACTACAATGCAAATTATAGGTGTGTACCTATAATTCCAGTTGCTTTGGAGGCTGATGCAGGAGGATCCCAAGTTCAAGGCCATTCTTGGCAATTTAGCAAGACCTTGTCTCAAAATAAAGTAAAAGTATAGCCCAGATAAAGTGCTTGCCTAACGTGGAAGCAGTGCCCATTACTGCCAAAAAAGAGCTCCGCGTGGTGACACGCAATTGTAATCCCAGTAGTTGAGAAGCTGAGACAGGAGGATCTGGGTTTGCAGCCAGCCTCAGCTACCTAGTGAGGCACTCTACAACTTAGTGAGACCCTATTTCAAAATAAAGAATAAAATATAAAGGGCTGGGGGTGTAGCTCGGATGTAGAATGCCCCTGAGTTCAATCCCCAGTACCACACACACACACACACACACAAAAAAATTGTGTGTTGAAGATTACTTAGACTAGTGCACAGTATAAAATGTAACCATTTTTGTGAAAGCTAAGTAAAATAGAAAGCTTTTACTTCCACAAAGATTGATTTTAAATGATAATAGAAAGTCTTACTTTCAAACAATGCTATATTTACTCATGTGAATATCAATCTTATTGAATTCAGTTTTTTGTATTCTCATTTGCTTGTTTTTCAAGTGTAAAGAGAGAATGAGGCCTGTCAAAGCAGCTTTGAAACAACTTGATAGGCCTGAGAAAGGCCTTTCAGAGAGAGAACAATTGGAACATACTAGACAATGTTTGATAAAAATTGGAGACCATATTACTGAATGTCTGAAAGAATACACAAATCCTGAACAAATTAAGCAATGGAGAAAGTAAGTGATATACTTTTTTAAGGAATTGTTACATGGAACTAGATTTTTTTTTTATATTTTAATTTATATTTTTTGTTTGTGAAGTTTAGGTGACAAAATAATGTTTAAAGAAGTAACCTGAGAATCATTGTTTTCATATTTGTCCTGTAACTTGAAAGTCTTTTATTCATGACTGATTACATATATATCATGTTGTTTTAGGTGGTATCTCTGCCTTTAAATAAATAGTGAAAGCTATTTTATTAAAATTCAAATTGCATTTTATTTTAAGAATATCGTTGCAGTTCACAAAATTATTCACAATAATATTTTTAGGGACATTCCCATCAGTGTTGTCAGTCTACTGGCTTCTTTGCTATATGCAGTGCAGCTACACATCAAAACAAAAAAATGTAATGATGTTTCTGGAAAATTGCTAATGTTTAAAAATAACTTTCCTTGTTCCTTCCCCTTTCTCTTTAAATTCAACCAGAACTCATTTAGAAAAGGAAGCTGGGAAGTTGAACATTATCACTAGATTTATGTACAAGTGAAAACTAATCATGTGTAGAGAAACCGAAGTTATACATGGACAATTATAATAACCTGAAATCATGTACTTAGAAGGCCTTGAAATGATTACTGAAGTTGACATCAGATGTGTTCAGTTGCCATCTTGGCTAATTTTTGGCTTTGTAACCTTTAAATAACTATCAGTATCTCTGAACTTGAATGTTACTGTCTCCCAAATGATAACAGTCTTTTCAAGCCCCTTATAAACTGAAATAATTCTTATTTTTTTTTTTTTATTGTTGCATGGTAAATTTGACTATAGTATGAGGAATGATTGGCATTATGAGGAAAGTACACTATTCCCTGTGTCTTTTTTTTTTTTTTTTTTTGGCAGTTCTGGGGATCGAACTTGGGCATTCTACCTCCGAGCTACACTCTCAGCCCAGTGTTTTTATAGATCATATTTACAGTGGTTCCCCTTTCCCTGCAGAGGATACATTCCAAGACTCCTTGTGGATGCCTAAAACCAACGTGTTTTTTCCTACATATACATTACATACAATATATTTGACTTATAAATCAGGCACAGTAAAAGACTAATGCCTTTTTCATCTTAACTAAGCATGTATCATACACTGTGGCTGTAACTTTTGTAGTGCTGACAAGACAGCCCTAGCAACTTAGCAAGAACATATTCAAAATATGGAAAATAGGAACTTTGGGTGTAGTGCTGAGGTGGAATGCCCTTACATTCAGTCCTTAGTAACAATACACACACACACACACACACACACACACACACACACACACAATCATTGAAGGGCTAACCCCCTGATCCCCTCAAATACAGTTATTGATTTTATAGGATGAAAGAAAATAGAGACCTCACCCATAATTTTATAAAGATCAGACTCATTATTCTAGGACAGTTAGCATAAAGCAAGTTTTTATAATAACCACAGTTATCTGCTCTCTTTGTTGCTCATATATGTTTCTCTATCATATGCCTTAAAAACAACTTAATGGAAGAATGCTAGTTTTTATTTAAAGATCACTGTAATCAAGTGATCTTGGACAAAATTTTAGAATCTTTATATATGATTTGTCTATCAAAGTACTTTTATATGCCTCATTTTAATCCTTTTGACAGCATTACTTTCAGGAAGCCTGAATGTTATTACTACTACTTGCATCTTACAGAAAAAAATAAAAGCATGAAGGTGAAAAGCTTTGTAGGACAGGGCACTGGGATATGAGAAAACAGGCACCTGGACTTGAGTTTTTTAAAAGAGGCACACACTCTTAGCTTTATGTGAAATGTTTATGCTGGTCCTAGCTCTAGGGTGTTGCCCAAGATGAGATAGTTGTGCAGGTGATATAATTCAAGACTAGAATCTAATTCCCAACTAATTTCTTTCTAGGGCAAAATGTATTTAAAAAAGAATTTAAGCCGAGCATGGTGGCACATGCTTATAATCCTAGTACTCGAGAGACTGAGACAGGAGAATTGCAGGCTCGAGGCCGGCCTCAGCAACTTGTGAGACCCTCCACAACTTAGTGAGATCCTATTTAAAAATAAAGAATAAAATAGGGCTGAGGGTATAGCTCAGAGGTAGAATGCCCCTGGGTTCTATCCCCAGTACCCCCCCCCCCCACACACAATATAATTGCTGGGCAGGATGGCACATACCCGTGATCCTAGTACTTGGGAGGCTAAGACAAGAGGATCACAGGTTCGAGGCCAGCCTCAGCAACCTAGAGAGACTCTCAGCAACTTTGTGAGACCTTTTTCAAAACAAAATTTAAAAAGACGTTTACTTTTTAATGCATTATTTAAGATCATTCGTGTGTGTTGATGTGTGAGTAGTGGGATCTGGGTATTGAACCCAGGGGCATCCTATGCCCCCAGCCCTTTATATTTTTTGTTTTGAAATAGGGCGGCACTAGGTTGCTGAAATAGGTCTAACTAACTTGCTGATGCTGCCCTCAAACCTGCGATCCTCTTGTCTCAGACTCTCAAGTACTGGGATTACAGACATGCACCACTATGCCCTGCTTTAAGACCATTATTACAAGCTTTATCTATATTAACTGCTGGTGTTTCTACTCAAACTATGAACATATCTGATTTCATACAAAGTCTTTATAGCATAAATCTTTGAGTTCCTTCTTATTTTGATAGTTTATCTACCCTTGGTGCATTTTATTTTATTTTTTTAATTAATTGATGCATTGTAATCATACATCTTTGTTAGGTACAAGCTGATAAAGGCATACATGCACATAATTCTCATTTAACCCCTTCCCCAATTCTCACTCCACCCCCTTACCCTCTCTCCTTCTCAAGTTCAGTTTAGTGATTGACTTTCATATATTTGTGAAAGTACATCATGTGCATTAGGTTAAGTCAGCTTCTTTGCTTATCTAAGGTTCCTCCTTTTTTATCTGGAGTACTTCTTATGCCTGATCTTCTCCCTAGCATCTGCATATTAGGAAGAACATATGCTCTTTTACCTTTTGTGACTGACTAATCTCAATTAACATGTTTTCCAGTTGCATCCATTTCCCTGCAAATAACATGATTTTGTTCTTTATGGCTGAGTAAAATTCCATTGTGTACATATCCTATAGTTTTTTTTTTTTTTTTTTGCGGTACTGGGGATTGAACTCAGGGGCATTCTACCTCCAAGCTATACCCCCAGCCCTATTTTTTTATTCTTTATTTTGAAACCAGGTCTCACTAAGTTGCGGAGTGCCTCACTAGGTAGCTGAGGCTGGCCGCGAACCCGGATCCTCCAGTCTCAGCCTCCCGAATGCTGGGATTACAAGCATGTGCCACCACGCCCAGCTTCATATTCTATAGTTTTGTAATCCATTCATCTGTTGATGGACATCTTGGCTGTTTCCGTAGTTTGGAATTGTGAATTGTGTCCGTCTGATAGTTTGGTTTCCGTTCTTTTGGGTAGATATCTAGAAGTGGTATTGCTGGATCATATGGTAGGTTCATTCCCATTCGTCTGAGGATCCTCTATACTGTTTTCCAAAGTGGTTGCACTAATTTGCAATCCCACCAACAGTATGTTAGGGTTCCTACTTCTCCATACCCCTTGCCAGCATTTGTTGTTGTTTGTGTTCTTGATGATTGCCATTCTGATTGGGGTTAGGTGAAATCTCAAGGTAGTTTTGATTTGCATCTCTCTGGTTGCTAATGATGTTGAACATCTCCTCATACATTTATTGGCCATTTGTATTCTTCTTTTGTGAATTGTCTGTTTAGATCCTTTGCCCATTTTCTGATTGGGTTATTTGTTTTCTTAACTGTGAGTTTCTTGAGTTCTCTGTATATCCTAGATATTAGTCCTCTATCAGAAGAGTAGCTGGCAAAATTTTTCTCCTACTCTGTGGGCTCTCTGTTGAGGTTCTTGATAGTTCCTTTGCTGCACAGAAGCTCTTCAGTTTACTGCAATCCCATGTATTGATCTTCCTTTGAGTTGCTTTTGCTTTTGGCGTCTTATTGAGAAAGTTTTTACCTGTACCTATGTGTTGAAGTGTTGGGCCTATGCCCTCTTCGAGTAGCTTGCAAGGCCTCTGGCCTGACTTCTAGGTCTTTGATCTACCTTGAGTTGACTCTTGTGCAGGGTGAGAAAGTGGGGTTTATTTCCATTTCCTGCATATGGTTAACCAGTTTTGCCAACACTTTGTTAAAGAGGCTATCTTTTTTCCAGTGTATATTTTTGGCTCCTTTGTCAAAAATCAGTTGGCTGTAAGTGCCTGTGTGTCTGTTTCTGAATCTTCTATTCTGCTCCATTGGTCTATGTGTCTGTTTTTGTGCCAATACCATGCTGTTTTTATTACTGTGGCTTTGTAGTAGAGTTTGAAGTTACATATTGTGATATCTCCTGCATGGTTCTTGGTGCTAAGAACTACTTTGGCTATTCTGGGCTTTTTGTTGTTCCAAATGAATTTAAGGACTGATTTTTCTCTGTCTGTGAAGAGTGACCTTGGTAATTTAACAGGTATTGCATTGAATCTGTAGAGCACTTTTGGGAGGATGGCCATTTTGATGATATTTATTCTGCCTATCCACGAGCATGGTAGATCTTTCCATCTTCTAAGGTCTTCATTGATTTCTTTTTTCAACTTTTTGTAGTTTTCCTTGTAGAGGTCTTTTACCTCTTTGGTTAGGTTTATCCCTAAGTATTTTATTTTTCAGGGTGCTATTGTGAGTGGAATTGTTTTCTGGATTTCTTTTTCAGTGGATTTATGATTGGTATAAAGGAAAGCTTCTGATTTTTTAAGATTGATTTTGTATCCAGACACTTTATTGAATTTGTTGATCAGTTCTATAAGTTTTTTGGTTGACTTTGTTGGGTTTTCTAAGTATAGTATCATGTCATCTGCAAACAGGGATAGTTTTAGTTCTTCTTTCCCTCTTTTTATCCCTTTAATTTCCCTCTCTTGCTTTATTGCTCTGGCTAGAATCTCAAATACTGTATTGAACAGAAGTGGTGATAATGGACATCCTTGTCCTGTTCCTGTTTTTAGTGGGAACTCTTGCAGTTTTTCTCCATTTAATATGATGCTGACTGTAGGCCTATTGTATATTGCCTTTATGATGTTGAGGTACATTCCTTCTATTCCGATTCTTTGGAGTGCTTTTAGCATGAATGGGTGTTGGATCTTGTCAAATGCTTTTTCAGCATCAATTGAGATGATCATGTGATTTTTGTCTTTGATTCTGTTTATGTGGTGAATTACATGGATTGTTTTTCGTATGTTGAACCAGCCTTGCATCCCTGGGATGAACCCGACTTGGTCATGGTATATAATTTTCTTGATGTGGTTTTGAATGTGCATTGCTAGTATCTTGTTTAGCAGTTTTGCATCTAAGTTCATCAGTGATATAGGCCTATAGTTTCCTTTTCTTGAGCTGTCTTTATTTGGCTTCAGTATTAATGTGATGTTGGCTTCATAGAATGTGTTTGGGAGGGTCCCATTTCTTTCTATTTCATGGAATAGTTTGAGGAGTATTGAGATTAGCTCTTCTATAAAGGTTTTAGAAAATTCACTTGGAAAACCATCTGGCCCTGGGCTTTTGTTTGATGATAAACTATTGCTGTTTCTATCTCTTTGCTATTGGTCGGTTTAAGTTTTCTATATCTTCTTGACTCAATTTAGGAAACTTTTATGTGTCTAGAAATTTGTCAATTTCTTCTAGATTTTCCATTTTGTTGGAGTATAGTAGTTTCTGACGATCCTCTATTTCTACACTGTTGGTGGTAATATCGCCTTTTTCATCTCTTATTTTGGTAATTTGGGTTGATTCTCTCTTTTGGTGAGGTTGGCTAATGGTTTACCTATCTTGTTTATTTTTTCAAGAAGCCAGCTTTTGGTTTTGTTGATTTTCTGTATTTTTTATTTCTCTACTTCATTAATTTCTGCTCTGATTTTAATAATTTCCTGTCTTCTATTGGCTTTGGGGGTAGACTGTTCTTGTTTTTTAAGGGCTTGACCTGTGTCATTAAATTATTTATTTGGTGGTTTTCTGTTCTTATGTGGGCACTCAGTGCTATAAATTTTCCTCTTAGTACTGCTTTCAAGGTGTCCCAGAGGTTTTGATATGTTGTGTCTCGTTTTCATTATTTTCTAGGAATTTTTAAATTTCTCCCCTTACTCCTTCTATGACCCATTCCTCATTCAACAGTGTGGTGTTCAGTCTCCATGTGTTTACATGGTTACTCTGTGTCTTCTTAGAGTTGATTTCTAGTTTCATTCCATTGTGGTCTGAGAAGATGCAGCAAATTATGCTACATTTTTTTTTGATTTGCCAGTGCTCGCTTTGTGGTCCAGAATGTGGTTTATTTTGGAGAAGGTTCCGTTGGCTGCTGAGAAAAATGTGAATTTAGCTGTAGTTGGGTGAAATATTCTTTAGGACTGAGGCATCTTTACTGTCCTTTTGTTTAGATCGGTCTAGTGATGTGAGAGGGGTATTGAAGTCTCCCAGTATTATTGTATTTGGATCTATGTGTGATTTTATATCACGAAGAGTTTGTTTTATGAAAGTGGCTGCACCTATGTTTGGGGCATAAATATTGACAATTGTTATTTCCTCTTGCTGGATTGTTTCTTTTACTAATATAAAAGAAAAATGACCTTCTTTGTCTCTTCTAATAAGCTTAGCCTTGAAGTCTAGTTTATCTGATATAGTTGTTACTCCTGCTTGTCTTCGAGTTCCATTGGCATGGATTACCTTACTCCAGCCCTTCACTTTTAGTTTGTGGGACTCTTTGCTTGTATGATGTGTTTCTTGCAGGCAGCATATAGATAGATTCTGGATTTTAACCCATTTTGCCACCTTGTGTCTTTTTTGGGGGAAGTTGAGGCCATTTATATTCAGTGTGATTATTGAGAGATTTTAATTCCATTTAACATTTTGAATTTTGACTTCTCTTTTAGTGGTGTTAATTCTTCTTTGCTTAGTTGTTTGCTTCCTGGAAATCATTGTTTCTCTGGTTCTGACGTTTACTTGTTATGTTATTTCTTCTTTGTAATTAATCTCTTTGAGTATTTTCTCCAGTGCTGGTTTGGAAGACATAAATGTTTTCAGTTTTTGTTTGTCATGGAAGGTTTTTATTTCCCCATGGATTTTGAGAGAGAGTTTTGCTGAGTAGGAAAATCTTAGCTGTAAGTTATTTTCTTTCAGAGTTTGGAATATGTTTGGCTTTCATCACTTGGTTTGGGGGGTCTGGAGTGATTCTAATTGGTTTGCCTCTAAATGTCACTTGACCTTTTACTTTTTTTGCCTTTAGGATTTTCTCCTTGGCCTCTACATTAGTCAACTTGATTACTGTATGGCGTGGTGAGCCTCTTCTTTGGCCTTGTCTAGAGGGGGTTCTATATGTTCCCTGTACCTGTGTGTCAATTTCTCTTTCTATGTTTGGAAAATTCTCTGATATTAATTCTTTGAAAAGATGGTTTATTCCATTAGTTTCAGCTTCTAGCCTCTCTTGCTTGCCAATTATTCTTAGGTTAATTCTTTTAAAATTGGCCCAGATCTTGTCAATGTCCAATTCATACTGTTGAATTTTTTTTTTTCTAAATTATGTACTATGGATTCATTTTTGGAATGGTCATCCTCTACAAGTGATACTCTATTTTCCATGTGGTTTAATCTACTGTTTATAGTTTATATTGATGCCTTCACTTCAGTTATTGTATCTTTCACTTCCTTCAATGCTTCTCTTTGGTTACTGTTCAGGATGTCAGATTCTTTGTTTATTTGTTCCTTTATTTCTTTCCAACTCTTGCTGCATTCTTTCTGGAAATCTTGTATTGATTCTAGTATTAAAGATCTGAATTGTTCTTCTGGTAATCTCTGCCATTCTGGGTTGGTGAGATCTGTTATTGAGGGGTTGTGGTGGCTCATTGTTTCTTTGCTATTTTTCCTTCCCATGGTTTACCTGTTCTTAAATTTATATCTTTGCTGATCTTGAAAGCTTTCTCTCAGTTTATAGATTTCTGATTTTTATTTTCTCTTTGTGAGTAGTATTCTGTACTGAGTTGCAATTACTCTAGGGCTTCTTCCACCCACTCTAATTGTGCCTTAGTGGGTTTCAGGTGTTGACTTTTAGGGTCTGTTTGTAGCTTTTGTAATGGGGATTCGTCTCAGAGGTGTGAGTAGGACAGATTGTGGCCTCTTTTTAGTCTTTGATGTGGGATGTATTGAGCTATTCTATCAGCAGAGGTGATTTTATCCTTAGGGTTTGGCAGTCCCTTCTGGTGGTTCACCTCTCTGGTCCAATCTCTGTATTAGGGATTTAGAAGTGTCTGTTGGTATATACAGGCACAGGCTGTGTTCACTGGTGAAGGTTGGGTGAGAAGTTACAGTGATGAATGTTAAGAATAGGTAAAAAAGAAGGTCTGGTCCAGTGGAAGAACGGTTTGAGTGTGTTGAGGTGATATATGGTAGAAATTAGAGATAGTGAATTTGTCAGAAAATTCTGGTAGTCAATGTAGAGTATTTAGGTGTAGTGGTATGAAATGGTCTTGATATATGAGACAGGAAAAAAAGGAAAGAGAAAATAAAGTGTTGAGAAGAATATGGATAGGAGAGAGAGGAAGCTTGTAAAAAGGGATGAAGAAGAGAGTCAACAAACAGCAAAAAATAACAAAGCAACCAATCATCCAGTACAAACACTACAAAGCAATATAAAACAAAAACAGAGTAAGAACAAAATAAAACAGAAAAAACACACACAAAATAAAGAACAAAAAAACCAAAGCAAAACAAAAAGAAACACAAACAACAATAACAAAAACAAAACCCCTGCAGGAATGTAGGTAAAGAGCTGAGTTGGCCTCTGCAGCCCTTTTGGATCTTCGTGGATATTTTCAGCTTTTAAATGTCTGCTCACTATACTAGAGTCTCAAGCATGTTCCAGACAATCTTATTTGCTCTTTCTGTCAGTGTAGGCATGAAGTTCTACTGGTGCCCCTCCCGCTGCAAGTTTGTGTCTCTGAGCTCTCCACAGGACCTGTCCCTGTGCCACTCTTGTCTGTAGGCAGGGGGATGTCACTGGATCAGGACCTAGTGTAAGCCAGAGGCCTCTTGCTTTCTACCAGGCCCTGTCTGCGTCTCTCTCTGCCTTTGCAGTGGTAGGCGTGCAGTCTAAATGTCAGGCATCTTTTAGGGGGTCTGTAAAGTCTCTATGCTCTATATCCCTCCCACACTTCTGCTCCTATCCAGTTGCTAGAGGGACGGGTGACTGAGCCTGTCCTTTGCACAAGTCCCCCTCCCCAAGAATATCGAGAACTTACTGTTCCGTGCTTCTCTGAGCCCTGTAGCTAGCTCAGTGGCAGTCACTGCTCCGCAGCGCTCGCCACTGCTGCATGCAAGGTCTCCTTTGTTCTCCCTGGGCTGCTCTCTGGGATCTGTTCAGATTTTCTCACTGCTTAGTTCACTTTTTAGCTGCTTTGCTCTTCCTTCCTTCCATCAAGAGGCTGCGTTTGCGGCAGTCCGGGTTCAAGTTCTACAGTGCAGTTGATCGCCACTCTGGCTCTGGAGGGAGAGGTGAGCTGGAGTGGCTCTGCCATGGGCTTAGGCTGGTTGTCCCAGGCATTCTGGTTGCTGTTGAGTGTGCGGGGATATGCCACCTGCAAAGGGTGTGGAGTTCTGGATTCACGTACTCCTCATCTGGTCGCTGGGTATGCTGGAGGTCGTTAGGTGTCTTGGTGCTGGTAGCCGTGCGTGCTGGGGCAGCCAGCTCAATGGCTGCTGCCACTTCGCAGCATGTGCCTCTGCCAAGTGCACTGGCTCCTTTGCTCTCCCTGGTCCCCTTTCTGCATTCCTTTTCAACTGTGATTCAGTATTCGTTACTTTGTTCCCTTTTTTTGTTGCTTCTTTCTTCAGTCAGGAAGCTGCTTTTATGGTAGATTTCTCTTTGGTGCATTTTAAATTAGGATTGATTACTACTACTTTGAGATATAGAACTATTAATATCATTAATTGAGTCATATGAAGTTTTAAAAGTAAATATGAAAAATAATCTCTTAGACTATTCCATAAATGGCTATTTATGTGTGTTTGTGTGTTTCTGTCTGGAGGGAAGGGCTTCTATAAAAATGCTAAAGATTTTCCACCAAACTAATTTGCCTTTTTTTTTTTTTCCCTAGAAACCTGTGGATTTTTGTATCTAAGTTTACCGAGTTTGATGCAAGGAAATTACATAAGTTATATAAGCATGCTATTAAAAAGCGGCAAGAATCTCAGGTAAATTAGTACGTCATATTTTATTTATTTATGTAACTAAAATTATGATACAGTATTTATTAGAGGAGAATTCAATTAATAAATGTAGACAGAATGAACAATATAGAAAAATTAACATTAGAACTCAGTAGTGCAGAGCAGCTACTTGGGAGGCTGTGGCAGGAGAAACACCAAGTTGGAGGCTAGCCTGGACAATTTAGTGAGACACCACCTCACTATATAAAAAGGTTAGGGGAGAGTAACACTAAGTTCAATTCAAATACTGCAACAACAAATTTTGTTGTAGACAAGATCCATGTAAGGAAGCTAAAATTAGTGGGCAAGAAAGTTTTGTTTTAATAAATTCAGCAAATTTGTTTTAATTAAAGATGATAAAACAAGATACTGAGACATTAAAGGAAAATGTGAAATCCGGATGAAATCTATAGTTCAGCTAATGGTATTGTGTCAATGTGTCAGTGTTAATTACTTGCCTTTGATCATTTTACTATGCTTAAATAATGTTAGGAGAAGCTAGGTGGAGAGTATTATGGGAACTTGTAATACTCCATTATAATTTTCTGTTAAATATTAAAGTATTTCAAAGTCAGTTTTAAAAATCAAACTAAGGGACAGATTTACAAATGTTATGTATTATATGCTTTAATGTCTTAAATGAGTACTTGTTCAGTATCAAGATTTTCTCTTTAAGAATTTCCTCCTCCCTCTGTTTTATAAGAGTATTTGAAGGCACTTAAAAGATTCCTTATATATGTGTATTTATTTTAGCAAAACAATGACCAAAACAGCAACCTGAATGCTCATGCAGTCAAAAATCCAGGTAAGTAAGTCTTACTAGTTGTTTTGGAAAATAAATTTTTAAATTTTTCTTTTTTTGTTTTGTTTTAGGTAATTCAAATCGTAAAATGTTTTAGGGTTGTTATTCTTGTTTAAAAGTCCCTTTATATTGAAAGATACTATAATTCTAACATATAACTACATTATTACATAAAATCCATTTTTTAAACAATGTTTTATCTTAATATCCTTTTCATAAATTAATCTCCCAGTTTCTAGAAACTGTAGGATAATTGTTAAAAGTGAATGTTTTTTTAAAATGCCATTTGAAATAATGCATTCTTTTTGTACAAGAGCCATAAAAATATAATCTGAGAAGGGGCATGGGCCCTGTATTTATATCTCAGAATCAAGTAACCCTTCTTAAACTTTAGTATACTACTACTTTCATAGATCATTTCTAAATGTTTTAACTGCCTACATTTGGGAAATTATTTTGTTTTGGCAAGTGTTGAAATAGGAGTTATTGTTATCTAGTGGTAAAGTTACTTTTACTACATTTTTTAAAGTCATTAACAAAAGTCACACATTTTTACCTAACAGATGTGGAAAGATTAAAAGAGAATACAAATCACGATGATAGCAGCAGAGACAGTTATTCTTCTGATAGACACTTATCTCAGTACCATGATCATCATAAAGACCGACATCAGGGAGATTCTTATAAAAAGAGTGATTCCAGGAAAAGACCCTATTCTTCATTTAGTAATGGTAAAGATCATCGTGAATGGGATCATTACAAGCAAGACAACAGGTAAACTTGACGGTTACTTTTGGAATTGTGATTATTCATGTCTTTATCCTTTTGATTATATTTGCTATAGTTGACCTATTAAGCAATTCAGTTTTCATGCAGTCAGAATAGTTTTTGTTTGTAAATAACTGATTTTTTTCTCTATAAAATGGTTTTTAAATTATAAAATTGAAATCAAAATATGTGTTGAGATGAAAGTTTGTATAGGGGACTCTATAATCTTAAGTTGTAGAATTCATTATAGTTGGCTTTGGGGAATATTGGCGCAAATGCTCTTCAAAATATAATGATAGGGGAACATAGGACTTTGATGAAATAATGATCCCGATTTAAAGAGGGAAATTCTACATTCTATATTTAAAAAAAAAAAAAAAAAACTCATGAGGGAAAAAATAGTTTATGTGAACACACCTTTGTGTGCGTGTCGGGGCAGGGGGTGCTAGGGATTAAAACCCAGGGGCATTCCACCTCCAAGCCACACCCCCAGCCCTGTTCCATTTTTTAGTTGGAAACAGGGTTTTGATAAATTGCTGAGGCTGGCTTTGAACCCACAATCTTCCTGTTTCAACCTCCCAAGTACTAGGATTGGAGGTATTCACCACCATGTCCAGCTCACACTTTATTTAAGTTAAAGTTAATCTCAGCAATCTGGTATCCTGAAACCAGAAAGCTTTCTCCATTTATTGTTTATGTTATTTGAAGCCTTTTAACTGTAGACAACCTGAATATATATCAGTAACAGAGCACATTTTACTCCTTTGTTAACCAAGGAGTGTTTTTAATAATTACCATTATTAAAAATAAACTAAAAAAAAAAAAAAAACCAAAAAGAATAAAAGTAAAGATCAGAAAGAAAAAGGAGTACTGGTAGGTATGTAACATAATGTGATAGAGCACTTGCTTAACATGAATGAGGCCCTAGGTTTGATGCCTAGCATTGCAACGAAAGAAATTAGAAGACAGAGTTTGTATTTTAGTTGTGCTCATAGCAATAATTTCTTCTCTGAGAAGCTTTATCACATTTTCTGTAACATATCAGTTTCAGAATAGAGTAATATTAGAAAGGAACATATAATAAAGCCATAGTTATAGCAGTATATACCTATGACTTCACAGGTCTGTAGAAGATAATTTATATTGCTTGTAATAAGAATCTTTCACCAACAGAAAACCTCATTTTGTTCAGGGTGTTTTATTTGAAAGGTAAATGTTTTTCCTTCAAATTAGTTCTCATTGAACTGCTGCATTTGTATTTTTTTTTTTTTTAGCAAATTGCCACATTTATATGTGGAGTTAATTTCTCAGTGATTATTTTTGTTGATTATGTAACAAGTCAAATTTGAGGAAGCTTTTCACTTAGTTATCACCAGCCAATGAAAATTAATTCTTTATACATTATTTTATAGAATGTATTCTAGTTTTTTTAACTTGGAAATTCATCAAATGTTCTGATTTCAAGAGTTTTTTGGATAGTTATGGTTATCTCAGTTCCATCTTCCAGACCATGAAGGTGCATTAATACAAGTGATTTATAGAATAAAAAGTAGCATTACATGCTGTCTGAGGTACTCACTATGGTTTACTTTAGTTTTTTTAATCAAATAATTTCTCTAAAGATTTCCAGTGATTATAATTTGTGATATTTAATGAAATTTTTATTTTTTAATAAGATTTTATTTAGGAACATTTTAATTTACATTATTAGTTTTACTAAAATATCCAATTTTTCTTTAGATATTACAGTGACAGAGAGAAACACAGAAAACTGGATGATCACAGGAGTAGAGATCACAGGTCAAGTTTGGAAGGAAGTTTAAAAGATAGATCTCATTCTGATCACCGATCTCATTCAGATCATCGGTTACACTCAGATCACCGGTCGAGTTCTGAATATACCCACCATAAATCTTCCAGGGATTATAGGTATCACTCAGATTGGCAAATGGACCACAGAGCTTCCAGTAGTGGCCCTAGGTCACCACTAGATCAGAGGTCTCCTTATGGCTCCAGATCTCCATTTGAACATTCAGTTGAACACAAAAGTACACCTGAGCATACCTGGAGTAGCCGGAAGACATAACAAAAACTGATGCTGTCTTTCTGGACTTTTCCTTTAGCCATATATCATAAACCAACACAGTAATTGCCTTACATGACTTGAAAGATATAAACAGATCTTCTATCAGTAGCAGTATTGTTACTTCTTTCCAGGATGCAAGGTCTATTATCCCAACAGAAGAGAAAATATTTTTATATTTAAGGATTATGCTGCACTGTACTACAAATATTGTAGTACTTTTTTTTTTTTCTTTTTTAAAGAAATGGAAAATGTTTACTATAACAGGGACCTCAACACTGCCCTCCCATATAGGCTGGATAAAACTGTTTTTTAAGTCAGTGATTTTAAACTGACCACCATTTAAATTATGTTTGTATATGAACTTTACTCTGACCTGTGATCATGTTTCAGGAAGGAATGAAAGAGAGTTCTTTTCTTAATAAAGAAAAAACACTCAAGGACTTTGTTCACTTTCCAAAGCTACTTGTTTACATTGTACACTGCGACCACCTTGCCGCTTTTCATCACAAGCTTGAATATTTAAAATCTGTACTTATATCTGTAATATAGCCAGGAATTTCCTGTTTGTGATCTATTATGCCTTTTTACAAGAAAAAATGGCTGTAAATTATTGTAAATGTATTAAATGAGCTTTCCTTACTTCCTTCCCTTTCTCAGGCTTTTTTTGACTGTTCCTTTCCCTACCAACTCAGGCCTTCTTATTAAAAAAAAAAAAATCAGTGTAATAACACTTTTTAATGATTTGTCTTGATGGAATCATTGTTTAGAATGTAAAAATGGGGAAAGGGGCCACTTATTTCCATTAGTCCTCTTTTTATATTGAATATTTTATTAGATACATGTTATTTCTTCCTTTTTCTTTTTTAGCCAATATTGTGTTTGTAGTTAAAAAACAAAATGGTGTAATAATATGGAAAATCTAAACTGCATGCTCTGGAAGCATTTTTTTCAGATGCATTTAGTTTAAAAGAGTTAGGTATATGAACATTCTCAGAATCCAAAACAGCCAAAAGTTATTGTAAATCCATTTGTTTTCCCTTTTCATGTGGGCAATAATGTCAAATGTGCTATGCAGCCAGGTTAACATTTTAGATAAACTTGATTGACTTTTAATATAAACTGTTACAATGCACACTGATTGTATATAAAAACCTTATATATGACAAATTAAATCTAAGAAAAAGGATATATGGGCTCCTGTAGTTTTCTGCTGCATTCTTATTCCCTCAAGCACTTAAATCTCTCTCTCTCTCTCTTTTTTAAAGTAACATTTAGCTGCCAGAAAAAGGATAATTTGGTAAGCAGTTGAATATTGGCAATGTGTAGCACTACATAAAATCTATTTTGAAGATCTTATGAATCTTCCTATTAAATAAAATGTCACACAAATCATTGTTGGATCCTTTGGCTTCCTGCAGATTATTCGGGGATGCCTTATATTTATTCACATTGAAAATAAATTCAATATATTTTATTATATTCAGCCAGAATTTTTAAATCATGTGGCATATATTCTTGGATATATGCTGCAATGTAACAAATTTGAATCTTAAACTTTGACAAATATAGACATATGAATATATTCCTATAATTTTCATGTCTCCTTTGATTAGTGTGGGAATAGTATACTAAAATTTATCCATAGATTTTTAAATATTTTCCTATTTACTTAGGTATAAAATTTATACTGTGTGTACAAAACAAATCTATCTTTACCCCACTCCTTTTTTTTATAAAGCAGTGATTCTTCTAATTAAGCTGAAAAATTATGTGCTATATAAAAGTGATGAGCCAGGCATTGTGGTGCATGCTTGTAATCCCAGTATTTGGGAGGCTGAGACAGGAGGATTGCAGGCTTACAACCAATCTCAGCAACTTTGCAAGATTGTCATCCACCTAGCAAGACCATGTTTCAAAACAAAAATTTAAAAAGTCTGGTAGTATAGCTTGGAGAATGCCTCTGGGTTCAACCCCCAGTACCCTTCACACGCATATACAAAATGATGAAGGAACTCAGTGCTGGCACATTTTTTAAAAGCTTTTTCACTTTTCTCCATATTTACTATAAATGATTATTTTATTCCACAAGAACATTTGATTAAAAATTAAGCTTAATGAAGTAACACTGCAAATGAATCAAGGTTAGCCTTAGTTCATCATATTGTAGTTGGAACATTTGCATTATATCACTATTGTGCAAACTTCATAGAAAAATACTGTATTTTTTAAAGATAAGGAACAGGCTCTAATTTTTTTGCAATGCAACATTTAGCTGGATATTTCCGTCAGCCAAAGTTGGGTGAAAAAATCTAAAACTATGTAACACACTGACTAAATATGTAGTTATTGTAAAAAGCAACTCTATAGGAAAGGAAAAAGCCATAAGTTTATTGACATGATGGAGAAGAACATTCTCTATAAAATATGCTAATTTTTTGTTTTACATGCTCATTCTGTTTTGCTATTTTTATACATTTATGTTTAATTTTTTAAGGATGAGAAATTATGCATAGTATTGTACCAATTAACCTTCCACCTTACTATACAATAAATGGTTTTTATTAAAAGCAATGGCCTGTCTGCTTATAAGAAAATATTCTTTGTTTAGGGTATGTTAGAAGTTAGTTTTTAGATCATGGAACGCTATGGGAAACTAGAGTTGAGTGATTTCCTTCATTAATTTCACACGATGAGTGGCTTAATATGAGCACCATTTTAATTTTGTATGTTGTAGATTATATATGTGATTGTTTCTTCTTGGAATCTTTGTAGTTTTATAATGAAAGGGATGAGTAGATTATATGCTAATTTATACAGACTCATTTTAAGAGATTTGTCAAGAACATGCATCATAGTGGCATATGTGGCATGATTTTTATCTCTACCTTGTTACTCTGTTTCTGACTAGAAAATTATGTTTGGCCCATAACTTAACTTCTAGTTTTATAAATACAGTGGCTTTAAAAAAGCAAATTGCTATTTGAGATGTATGTGTGTGGTACTGGGGATTGAACCCAGGGGCATTCTACCTCCAAGCTACAACCCCAACCCCATTTTTTATTTTGATTTTGAAACAGTCTTACTTGCTTGATGAGTCTCACTACTTGCTGAGGCTGTCCTTGAACCTGTGATCCTCATGTCTCAGCTTTCCAAGTACTAGGATTACAGGTGTGCACCACCACACCCGACAGCAAGTTGTTCAGAAAAGCAACTAAGTCTTAAATATGGGATTTTTTTTAAAATAGATATACCCAGCTTCATATGAACATGAACATATATTGGGAATTGTCAAAATTTTGAGTAGTTCATTACTTAGCAAATAATGCAAAAAATACTTTAAAATGTTTGCGTTGGTATGCAAAACACTAATATAGATACCTCTATCAAACATAGATTAAATTCAAGACTATTTAAAAGCTCAGGAAAAATTTTCTGTGTTAAAAATTCTAGGTTATTCAGTCAGCTGAGAGAAAACAAATTGAAATTGTTTTTTCTGGAAATTAATTTTATAGAATAATTTATACTTATTTTTTAAAAACTGAGGTGGTACCTAATAAGTTGATTTCCTTACAACATACTTTGTGATTCAAAGAAATAACCAGGGAAAAGCCAGGCGTAGTGGTGCACACCTGTAATCCCAGTATTTTGAGAGGCTGAGATAGGAGAATTGCAAGTTCAAGACCAGCCTCAGCAACTTAGCAAGGTTCTCAGAAACCTAGTGAGATCTTATTTCCAAATAAGAAATAAAATACTACTGAGGGATATAGTTTGGAGGTAGAATGCCTTGGG